>BJFM01004802.1:0-10306 GCA_016586285.1 Arothron firmamentum | reverse complement strand
GTGTGTGTGTGTGTGTGTGTGTGTGTGTGTGTGTGTGTATGGGTCTTCAGTTTGGTCTGTCTGGAAGAAAACAACTTACTTGCTGGTTCTCCCACACAGCTCCGGTAGCCTCGAGGTTCCAGACTCAGTCTTTGCTTTCCCTCCCCGAGTCTGCGGTCTCCGTCTCCCTGCTCTCCGTTGGTCTGATTTTCAATTTAAACCACGGCGTGCTTGACTGTACATTGTGTTCGGCCGTATCCATGTGGATGTGTGTGTGTGTGTGTCCTGAAGAAGTTTCCTCCCCCCCAATACCGGCTCAACTGTGTAGTGAGGGGCCCTGTGGTTTCTTGCCCCTCTGACAACTCTTGATTTTCCGCCTTCCTGCTCATATTCTTCTTAATTTTTTTTTTCCTGCTTGTGTTTCTAACCATGTTTTTTGTCCTTTATACGCCGTCGCTATTGAATATCCATAGAGTCTCGTTGATTTTCCTGATTTCACACCAGAGTTGTGGAGGAGCAAGAGAGCCAGTTGTGAAAAGCAAGATTTCCACCTGGTCCAAATGCAAATTCAAATTCATCTTTATTTATATGGCATTTGTTAAAATTTTAAATTGCCTCTAGGCACAGAAACGCACTGACCCCCACAACAAGCAACAGTGGCAAGGAAAAAAAAAACTCCCTTTTGACAGGAATAACGGGATCTGTCCTAATCTGAATCTGTCCTAATTTAAACCATTTCCTCTCTGGTTCTATATGCTTGTAGAATGTTTTTCCTTTATTATCCAAAGCTTTTTTTTTTTATTTAAACATCATCGTTTTTAATTTTTCAACTAGGTTTTCATTTTTCAATTTTTCTCAAATATTTCCACTACCATGATATCAATTTCATGTTTTGTCTCAACAACAGAAATTTCAGAAAGGGGATTAAAACATTTTAAATACAACCATTCACAGCTTCTGACTTTACTTAAACTCCTTTATTGTTTATTTTTCTGTCTTACCTGTCTATCCTTCTTTCTTTTCATTCTCTTTTATCTTCCCCTTTTTTTTCCTGCGCTCTCTCCCTTCCTGCTGGCACTATTTCTAAAGCTCGTATCTCAGGATTCACAGAGGTTTTCCAACAAAATATCGTTTTTTTTTTCTCTTTCAGCGCCTGGCCAGCGCCAAGGCCCACACATCGCGCTTCGTGAGCGCCAACCTGCCGTGCAACAAGTTCAAGAACCGGCTTGTGAACATCATGCCCTACGAGACCACGCGTGTGTCCCTGCAGCCTATCAGAGGAGTGGAAGGATCCGACTACATCAACGCCAGCTTCATCGATGGATACAGGTAAGGAGTTTTGTCATCTGCAAGTGGATCAGTTAAGAGGTGTGCCTTGATTTACTTTCATCTGTGTTTGCAGACAGCAGAAGGCCTACATAGCAACTCAAGGCCCACTGGCGGAGACCACAGAAGACTACTGGAGGATGCTGTGGGAGCACAACTCCACCATAGTTGTCATGCTAACCAAACTGAGAGAAATGGGTCGGGTATGAGTCACACAAACAGAAAAAGTTAATGCGGATGTATGGATTTCTTTATAGGGATAAAAGCTGTTCACGGGCAAGTTCTGTTCTGCTTTAAACTTGAGTCACACTGGAGTGACCTGCTGTATATCCAAATATTATTGGTTGTTTCATTTACTGACACTGCTTGTTTCATTTACCTTTGGACCAAAAATCACAGACATAAATTAAAGTAGCTGGAAATTCTCAGGGTTTCTGAACAACAGTTCTTTGTGCTGCAGGAGAAATGTCACCAGTACTGGCCCGCAGAACGCTCCGCCAGGTACCAGTATTTTGTGGTGGATCCCATGGCCGAGTACAACATGCCCCAGTACATCCTCCGAGAGTTTAAAGTCACCGACGCCAGGGTGAGTCACCTGCGCACGTGGCGACAACCTTTGGATTGTAGCTAAAAATCCTGTCTGTGCGGAAGATAATCGACCGCTTCTCTTCACATTCAGGACGGCCAGTCGCGAACGGTTCGTCAGTTCCAGTTCACTGACTGGCCAGAACAAGGAGTGCCAAAGTCCGGGGAGGGATTCATTGATTTCATCGGCCAGGTGCACAAAACTAAAGAACAGTTTGGCCAGGATGGGCCGATTACTGTGCACTGCAGGTAAGACCCACTCCTATGTATCGTCAGTGTTCGAGTATTATTTTAATAATTACTAAAGAGCCACTTGTGAGGGCTGAACCATCCCTTTAAATCAGGGGTGCCCTATATGTTGATCGCAATGGGAGTGCAGGTACATTGCATGACATCCATCTGCACCATGACATTTGTCTTTTGACTGATATACAGGACAGCCGATCTGGCGTTTGATCTTTAACCGCGCTAGCTTCTGCAAAACTCTAGCAAGCTACAGAACTGGCGCCATGGGCAGGCACTGGGGGCTGTGCCTGCGCACAGAGTCAGCTGTGCTCGCCCTGGACTAAAAGCAAGGTGGTCTGTTATTATATTTGGGTTTTGTTTTTTCTGTCAGAGTAGCCATCTTCTATTAATCCCATCAACCCGAGCTGTCAACTAATCCAACCAAACGGAGGCAACCTGTTAGCCAATTACAGGTCATGGGGGAGCGTGCCGCAGCATTAGCGTTACACGGACTAGTTCGTTACATTAAAATGGATATTCAATTTTTTTTTTTGACAAAAAAAAAAAAAAGGACGAGTGATGGCAGCACCACACAGCATCACTTCGATTAAGAACTTCAGGACTGAATGCTAGGACCTAGCATGGATGTTAACTCCAGTGTTCATTTGAGATCAGCTTATGTTTCTAATAGAAGTGGAGCTGCTCTCTGAATACCTCAACCCCCTTGAGTGAGTTGTGAGTTTTATAAATGAACACAGCAATACACTACTGTATCTTTTTTTTCTTTAATATATACATTTAAGGATGAACTGCCTCGGTATTGACAGAAAATTATATGACAATAATTTAGGAGTGGCCACCATTCAACCTGAGTCAGACAAATGTAGGTTGCACAAAAGTGTGCCCCCATGAAAAAAAGTCCAATGCCCCCCTCTAATTTGTTTCTGCAGCTGGGTCTGTGGAATATACTCATAGGTTAATGCAGGTAACTGCAAGATACACCAAATTATTATAAATCAAATTCAAATTAAATTAAAAACTTACTTTATCCTAAAAACAAAAAAAGAGGGAATATGCAACAACAACAACAATAATAACAATAATAATAAAAATTATTAAATATATGTTTGCATTTTTATTGTAGGTACATCTTTTGATTTGGGCATCTTATAAGTAGCTTGCAAGCTGGAAAAGTGTGGGCACCCCTGCTTTAAAACTATCAATTACATGCATTTGGTCACTATAGAAGTATATTTTCTGTTTCCATATACAAGCAAAGAAAACAAACAATAATTTTAGCTGGGTGTTGAAGAAGTGCTTCTGCAGGCTCTGGCTGGCTGGTTGTTGAGGTTTCTTATCAGTGCAGATGGGATTTTACTCTATTTCTAGATAATATTTATACAAAATTATCAGTTTGGACAAAAATGAGGTTAGTTTCTCACATAAAGTAGTAAAATCAAAAATGGAATAAGACTGTCTGACTCCCTTTTTAAAAATGCAGTTAATAGGTATATATGCAGATCAGGCCTTTCTTGCCTGTGGGTCTCCTGAGGCAACAGAGGGGTACCAGCAGGCCAGGCAGAGTGCAGCTGCAGCAGTTGCCAAGGCAAAGACCCTGGCGTAGAAAGAGTTCGGTGAGGCCATGGAGGAACGGCTTCCGGACGGCTTTGAACAGATTCTGGACCACCATCCGGCGTCTGAGGAGGGGGAAGCGGTGCACTGTCAACACTGTGTATAGCTGGGATGGTGTGCTGCTGACCTCAACTCAGGACGTTGTGGATTGATGGAAGGAAATCTTCGAAGTCCTCCTCAATCCCACCAACACGCCTTCCGGTGAAGAAGCAGGGCCTGGGGACTCGGGGACGGGCTCTCGTATCTCCGGGGCTGAAGTTGCTGAGGTGGGGAAAAAAACGCCTTGGTGCCAGGGCCCCGGGGGGGTGGATGAGATCTGCCCGGAGTTCCTTAAGGCTCTGGATGTTGTAGGGCTGTCGTGGATGACGCGACTCTGCAACATCGCATGGACATCGGGGGCGGTGCCGCTGGATTGGCAGACTGGGGTTGTGGTCTCTTTTTAAGAAGGGGGACCAGAGGGTGTGTTCCAACTATAGGGGGATCACACTCCTCAGCCTCCCTGGTAAGGTCTATTCAGGGGTACTGGAGAGGAACCGGACAGTCAAACCTCAGATTTAGGAGAAGCAATACGGTTTTCCTTCAGGGAACATGGGAGTTTGCCCAACCAGTCCACATGTCTTTTGTGGACTTGCAGAAGTCATTCGACTGTGTCCCTCGTGGAGTCCTGTGGGGGGTTCTTCAGGAGTATGGGGGTGTCGAGTCCTCTGATACGGGCTGTCCGCTCCCTGTATGACCAGTGTCAGAGCTGGGTCTGCATTGCTGGCACTAAGTCAGACTGGTTTCCAGTGAGGGTTGGACTCCACCAGGGCTGCTCTTTGTCACCGATTTCTAGGCGCAACCATGGTGTTTAGGGGGGCCGGTTTGGTGACCTCAGGATTGGGTCTCTGCTTTTTGCAGATGATGTGGTCCTGTTGGCTTCATCAGTCCGTGGCCTCCAGCTGTCGCTAGATCGGTTCGCAGCCGAGTGTGAAGCGGCCGGGATGAGAATCAGCACCTACAAAACTGAGGCCATGGTTCTAAGCTGGAAAAGGAGTGGAGTGCCTTCTCCAGGTCGGGGAGGAGATCCTGCCCCAAGTGGAGGAGTTCAAGTACCTTGGGGTCTTGTTCACGAGTGAGAGAAGACTGGAGGTCGACAAACGGAATCGGTGCGGCATCTGCAGAAATGTGGACTCTGTTGTGGTGAAGAGAGAGCTGAGCTGAAAGGTGAAGCTCTCGATTTACCGGTCAATCTTCGTTCCTACCCTCACCTATGGTCATGAGCTTTGGGTAGTGACTGAAAGAACAAGATTGCAGGTATAAGCGGCCAAAATAAGCTTCCTCCGTAGGGTGGCTGGGCTCTCCCTTAGAGATAGGGTGAGAAGCTCTGCCATCCGGGAGGAGCTCGGAGTGAGAGCTGCTGCTCCTCCACTTTGAGAGGAGCCAGATGAATGATGGCTTGGGCATCTAGTTAGGATGCCTCCCGGATGCCTCCCTGGTGAGGTGTTCAGGGCACGTCGCTCCGGTAGGGGGCCCCCCTGGAAGACCCAGGACACGCTGGAGAGACTATGTCTCTCGTCTGGCCTGGGAACGCCTCAGGATCCCCCTGGAAGAGCAGGACAAAGTAGCTGGGGAGAGGGGAGTCTGGGCCTCCCTGCTTAGGCTGCTGCCCCCGCGACCCGACCCCGGATAAGCGGTAGAAAATGGATGGATGGATGGATGGATGGATGGATATGTATATGAGTAGATAAAACAGGAAATATAATTAATGAGCACTTCTATTTCACCAAAGTACTACAAGCTTGAAGTTTCATCTCAACATGTGGTTGTAGTTACTTCAAAGGTATAGAACCTCCTGTAGTTATTTATCTTTTCATCCCTATAACAGTAGAGGAAATTAGAGTTTTATTGAATTGCGATTGATCCACGGCTGCTCGGTGCTTCGTTTGACAGCTTTAAAATATAGATGGGAAGATGTGCTGGTACCAGGGGTGGTGCCAGAACCGCCTCAGAGCACTGCAGAACTACCCTTGAGCAAGGAACTGAACCCCCAAATACTCAAATTAGGCCCTCCTCATCCAGGGGTGTACCTTGCCTTCAGCACCCCCTACCTGTGACCTCTGGAAAAGCAGCCAAGAAAAAAAGGATGGTTGCTCTTCTTTCTACTGCATCTATGAAATCGTCTGATTCTAAATATGTTTGCAAACAGTGCTGGAGTAGGAAGGACTGGCGTCTTCATCACCCTCAGTATTGTGCTAGAGAGGATGAGGTACGAGGGCGTGGTGGACATCTTCCAGACTGTTAAGATGCTGCGCACTCAGAGACCAGCCACCGTTCAGACAGAAGTAAGCCATCTGCTGTTGCAGTTCCTCCTCCCAACTCTTCAGGTAACATCTCTGCCATACCCTTCTCCTGATTTGATGTCCCTCTTTCTCCTTGCCTCCCCCCCACCACCACCAGGACCAGTACCAGTTCTGCTACAGGGCCAGTCTGGAATACCTGGGAAGCTTCGATCACTATGCAACATAAGTCCAATGGCCGCCTCTCACGCCACATCCCACCTAGTGCACTTTTCTTAGGTTCTGTGCGGCCTGAATGAATGCACTTGGTTTGCGATGTATCTGAAGATTTTTTTTTTTTTTCCGTTGTTGCAACACGCGGAGAGAAGCGGGACTTTTGCCAGAAACAGTACCTCTACCTGAGCCATAGCAACCGACTTGATGAGGGTGTTTTTCCTTCCACCTTCAGCCCAAAACACACCCCAACGGTCGGTCCGAAGAAGCACCGTTTGGACCCGAATACTTCATCAGATGTGGATGTCTGAATCATTTCCGTGCTTCGGCGAGCACCCAGATCGCTTTCCATTGTTTGGATGTGGAACTCTCACCTCATCCACCACCAGTGTAGCATCACCAAACTAAAATAGCGGAGCCAGCTATGGTATTTAAGCTGTCACAGATTTTAATTTTTTTTTTATATACCTTCGGGGAGGACATAAAAGGAGTCTACAGCAGCTTCGTAGACCGAAACACGTCGGACTTTTTAAGCATGTGAGATTAGCCAAGTGGAGACTGAAATCACGGAGCACACAATATTAAGACAAACAATATACATCTTACTAAAAAAGGACACAAAAGATGTTTTTTTTTTCTTTTCTGTTGTCAGACTGTTGTTTCCTGTGAATGAAAAAGATAATTTTGTTCTACAGTAATAAAGGAACCACCAGTTTAACCTTTAAGACAAGGGAAGTTCGACGGAGGCTTCATGCAGCCCGTAAAGTAGAACAATATTTTAGTTTTATAGAGAACATTAGAGATATGCCACATATCTTTTCTGTTTGTTTTTTTAAACTGGGCATTTTGTGTGGTTAGTGCGTTTCTTTTTTTTTTTTTTCATGCTCATGATCCAGTTCTATTTCATTGTTTTTTGTTTTAAGAATTATTATTTCATGCATATTCAAATGAGCTGTAGCTATTTTTTTGAAGTGAGTCAGAACAATCAAATGTAGGGTGGGAAAACGTTCACAAAACGAGCAAATAAACCGACACTAAGTATTCTCTCCGTACACACACACATACAAACACACACACACACACACACAAGCGCACGCATTTTGCATGCACACGGGAATTTCAGCCTTGCCTTTATCTGGCCCCGTAGCGATGAGAGATGGACGTTTTTAAATTGCCTGGGGGGGGCCCGCAGAGGCAGATGAACATCCCTTGCTGCTAAAGGACAGGAAAAATAAATTGTTCCACATGTACGGCGAGAACGGAAGCCAGACGAAGCACCACGGAGAGTATGCGCACAAAGCTCAATATGATTGAATAAAAAAACAACAAACCACGACGTTCTATGTGTCCAAATAAGCTTCACAAAGATTTTTTTTTTTTTAGATTTTTTGTCATTTATGGGGGGGAGGGGGGAGGGGGGGTAATGAAAGAATGTAGGATGGCAGGTTGGGGGGGAGGGGTGTCCTCGGGGGAATGCTCACCTTTGATCTCTCTCCAATTTAGTGTGCAATAAGTAGATGTATTTTATTGATATTTTGATGTCAGGTCACTCAACACAGTCACAGTTCATGATGATGATGATGATGATGATGACGGTGATGCTGAAGGGTGCAGATTTGTCCAGAGACATGTGGTTGCCTCCAAACAGTGGGGGCAACAACCACAACTTCCAGTAGACGACGTCGCCCTACTACATATGTACCGGCAACCGACGAATGATCAAACTCATCTTACAGCGTACAACAGCATCTTAGTATTTTGATTTTTGGTTTCTAGTGCCTTATATTACACGCCTCTTTTGATAAAGTTCTTTTTTGTGTGTGGATTTTATGGATGTATGCTTGTATGTGCATGTACCGGATGTCTGTTTATATGATTTTGTCATGTTAAACTATGGGAATAACTCGGTTCTGGTTTCCGACTGTGAAGCTTTGCAGAGATGGCTCAGAGCAAAAGGCTGGACAGTTCAGAACTCTTCGTCTCTTAGCAACGACACCATCGCATCCGTTTCAATCTGACCCGGAGAGAGTCGCCCACCGCAACCCAACGCCGGGCCCACGTGTTCAGTTTTCAGACAGGATGGATCCCTCGGCAGATTTCGACGTCTCTTCCCAGGGTACTTGCACAAGTCTGCTCAGATGATAAGTTTACTCTTCCCGTTCAGACTTCCGCTTTGTCACATTATCGGCTGTGTCGCGCGACTTGACAGCTGGTCGGTCGCCTCACGCGCGCTCAGATGGACAAAAGGCCGGGCGGGGGCCCGTCATCGGACCCGACCCGTCTCGTCGCCGCGTCTCGACTGTTCCATTTTCTGTCGTGCCGAAAAAAGGCGTTTGGAAAAATTAAGGTGCTACACCTCCAACAGCGTCCTCTTATTGTGTCTCCATTAATGCCTGACCATTTTCCAAGAAGCTCGTAGCAACCCCCCCCCCNNNATCAGTCGCACCTGATAAGGGAAGACTTGCACTTTTTCTCTTTGTACTATGCACTAATACTAGTATCCTCTTATCTTTGAAATATCCCACCCCACCCCCTCCTTCCCCCTTGCCCCCAAAAAGGAGTCTTACTTGAACTCCGTAAAGATGGGACCCTGTAATTGTCACAAGGTTTGTGTATATGTACATAACACAGAACACAGTGAGCAACTGAAATGAATAGATGACTTAATAAACGATTAAAAATTTATCTAAAGTAAAAAGTGATTTAATAAAAGGGTGCACACGAAATCACGCTTATTGCACAGCAGTATGTGCAGTACGTCACATAACGGATTTGTTGTACCACAAAAGATAAAGTTTCACAAAGTGTTCTATTTTACCCCCCACCCCCCCCCAAAGGTACTGGAGTTTATCAAATGTATTTAAAAAAAATAATAATAATAGATGAAAATATGATGTTTTTACATGGATCAGTTACCTCCAGTCAGTTTGTAAATGTAAAACATTTGTTTCTTGCGCCAGGTCAAAAAGTGCTTTTTTTTTTTTTCTTATTTTCCTATGTTGGTTCTCGGAGTGTGTGAAAACTGAAACCACAGGTCTGTCTGGATTTCTGTTCTCTGTTGACACAAGTTTCATTTGTTACAAATAAACTCAAGTGAAATAATTGCTTTTCCTCATTATTTTTTTTTTTAAAAAAGTACTCAAACAGATTTTGATTTTTTTTTTTGGCACAAAAACCCCCTGCTTACAATGAATGTGTGATTTATATCATCCGAATATGTTCTGTTCTTGGCATTATATTGTTTTACGCTGTGAGTAATGTTTTCTTTTCATTTCACCGGCTTTATAAGTTTGGCCTCCAGGAAAGATTTAGTGCTTTTAAAGGATCGGTCGTGCATTATTTTTTTTTTATTCCAAATGCTAGACATACAGTATAAATTAAGTATTGATATATAATAATTTCCATATATATTGAGTAGAAATGCATTACAAATCGGTGTGCATTGTATTTTAGCTTAAGTCAATTAAATGTTACATTACATTGTTTGTTTTGAATCAAATATCTAATACTGACCCAAGATTCCGATAATATAATTTTTGCGGCATACAAATATTCAGGACAACTTTCATTTTTTGTAAAAAGACTTTTTTTTTATTGGTGTTCATATAGCAATTAGCAATAGTTTAACTATGGCAAGCCAAAAAATAAATACAAATTTTAAATAATTTTAACAATGCATTTTATTCAATAGGGCAAACTGTAGCATCTCACATTAACTGGGCACAGAAGCCAAATGACCACCCTACCTCCTCCTTTTCTGAATATCTCAAGTGTTTCAAGTGAGTTCAGTTTTTTTTATTATGCACATTGTGCCAAATTCAAAAGTTTGGCCCTGAAATGTAGGGCGGAAGCCGCCGTGACATAGTTGGACCTGGCCAAGTAGAAGCAGTCAGACAATGTTCAACATGCAGGGAGAGAAAACAGTTACACAATGTGAGGAAAACACTACAAACAAAAGTGCATAATTGATCATAATAATCAAACTCAAAAATGAAAAACAGTACAACCAAACACCACCAAGCTATATAGAAAAAAATAAGATTCAGTGTTTTTTATTTATATATATATAT
>BJFM01004799.1:47520-66538 GCA_016586285.1 Arothron firmamentum | reverse complement strand
TCTCGCCCCAGATTATTCTCTTCCTGGGAGTTTTATGTTTCCTGGTTTTCCTGTGCAAGATTTTTGTGTGAGCATATTGCGTTTTCTTTCTGCGCACTGGTTTTTTTGTTGAAGTTTAATAAACTCTTTAGTCGGAAGTCTAAGAGCGTGCTCTGCATTTGGGTCCTCTATCCCGCCCCGTGACAGTTATAGCAGGCGTCTAAAGCTATATGCAGGTCATGCAAGCTAAAAGAAAAAGTTTACATTAGAAGTGTTAATGCTGGTCTGTGCAGTACATTTATGTTCATTTAGGTTGTTCTAGGCACTTTAATACGGAGCATGACTTTAGCTAAAAAGAGGAGGTGTAGTGGTAGACTACAATATCCATAATGCACCGCTACACAGGTCAATTGGTCAACTTTCTGGCTGTGCATCATCATTATACACTCCGCTTCTTCCCTTGCAGGGTCCCAAGGAGGGTGCTGGAGCTAATCACAGCTGCATGCCAAAGGCATCCCTCCCCCAGTGAAGCATCATGTCTACCACTGAGGGCATCTTTAAAACAAAACTAAATAAATTCTCTTTTATTTATTCATCTAGTCCCTAGAAAAAGAGAAAGGCTTAAATCCCCCCAGCTGAGCTGTCACTCATATGAAAGACTTTGGCTGAGGTGCTAAATTGCAGCAAAGACCATTAATAAAAACTGAGCAAGACCATCCAAATGTTCAGTAATGCTCATCCACATTCTCTCTGAGTGGAGAATGTGAAAGTGCCTCAGACATCCAGAGGGAAGCATCTCCAATGTGACGTCTTCAGTGCTATCATAATCAGTTTCTTCCAAACACTTCTGAGCAGGCCTGGGGTGGGGTGGGGGGGTGTGTGGGGGGGTTCCCCACAGATGGCAGCCAGGGCAGAGCCAGCCAGCAGGGGATGTCACGGTAATAGAGTCTGTAAATAAAAAACACAAATGAGTCCTTTACAATGTTTACTACTTAATATGCAGCAATTCAACATAATTCATACAAAATCTGAAAAGAACCAGAAATGTTAAATTTCATGGCATGAAATATAACACAATGAAAAACAAACGAGGACTAAAAGCTTAAAGTAACTACACATCAAACTAATTCTCTTGAGTAATCAACATACAACATATTGCTCCTCCTCTCCTCTTCCATCACCTCCCCTCCTCTCCATTTTCAGTCTTTACTCATCTCATCTGCTGGTTGTCTTGCTGTATTTCTTATGCCAGTTTTCCATATAATTGAAGTGTAACAATCGACAACTTTACTGCTTGGCATGCTGGGCAAATGTTGCCATGGCAATGTGGGGGCGACACTAGCAATGATTCACTTCTAAAAAATCAGAGACCAGCTAATTTTATGTTGTCATGTCATGTCATGGGGTCTGTTTGTCTTGAGTGGCGTGCTGCCACCAGGCTACCTATACATTCATAAATGGACATATTACTGACTGAGTCTGGGCCCATAGCTGGTTCTAGATCAGTTAGAAACGTCATGGTTGGAGGAAAAATTCTTTATTCATCCACAGAGGGAAAACTAACACAAAACTTAATCCACAAAAACACAAAAGAACGATAGCATAATCCAAAAGGGGAAGACGAGGTTCAGTTAAGACGACTCAATGATGGCAGGAGCAGCAGAGACTCATGGGCTGGCTGTACACAGAAGCTGAAGAAGAGAACCAGACAAAAATAAATCCAAACAGCCAGTGAGGACAAAAACCAGACTTCACACAAGGACTTTGTTCAAAAAGACAAAGTCAAACACCCGCCTGGAGGAACCACCGGCCTTTAAAAGCAGTAATGTTGATGAGGAAAGATCAGGTTTAGGTGGGCTCCCCCCCTCCAGTCACCTTGGAGATCCTGTCAGGGAGACAGAGAGACAGAATGAGGGAGAGAGACTGAAAGGGGCAGGAACAATCAGCAATGAACTAACAGAACTAACCTCATAAAACCCCACAAACGTTGACCCATGGTCTTCTTTTCTATTACCAGTGATCCCTTCTTCCATGGAAAGGTTATAAACTAAATCCTATAATTTTTTAATTATAATGAGAATATTGCTGACATTAATGTTGATGTTCTCTGTATCTGCGACACCTATTGCATGTCAGTACCTAAACCAACCATAAACCAAGAATTACAGTTATTACAAAACTAGCAGAGCATCAAATTAGCAACATAGAAGCAGATTTGGCGCAAGGCTATGTCTCAGACTCTACAGGGAATGAATCCTCCATGGAGATCCTCCATGGAGGGCAAACACACAGAACTCACAGGACGATGGTGGGAATATGGGTGGACTTAGTGCTGAATGGTGCACAAAATAATAGAGAGGCACAAAGGAGCGAGCTGGCCAAGGTGGCAGAAGGCACCAGCAGCTTAAAGCAGGTGCAGTAGCAGTGTAGAGTGGACGGAAGTGACCAGGATGGGGGAAAGGATTAAATAGCTGCCCTCATCAGAAGAGACACACATGTGACGAACCAGCTGATCCAGAGGTGCACGCCTTGAGTTGTCTGCCTGAACTAGCGCCACAGGCTTCACATCATACTGTAAAGCTCTCTTTGATTTGATTTGATTTGATTTGTGTGATCAAAGGCTGCCACCATCATGCCCTCATCAGCTGACACACGTCATGGACCCATGGAAACATTGTGACCAGTGTGACACTTATAATAAAAACATCAAACTTTTAGTGAGAATCACCCAGAGGGTGATTGGAAGACAGAATGGACAGGAAAGGGCAAAAACCATGGGTGACACTCAGGACTACAGTCTGAGGCAGCAGAAACACGTCAGTTCACAGAGTTGCCATGGAGAACAGCAATTATGGACGTGTGGGCTATTCTTTGACTGTAAGTCATGCAGGTGACACATTATGACCAGGGATTCAGACATTACTGAAAGAGGCAGACTTTGAGTCTGCAAACAGCCTTTTAGTGCCAAAAAGGTTATCAAGAGTCCACAGAAACACTATAAACAGTTGTTGGAGGGCCTGCACTGAGTTCTGGGGGGGCGGGAGAGTCCAACCAGATGCTGAGTCCTAAAGGGCTCCAATGTGTCCAATGTCTTCTGGTCAGTCTCTTATGCTGGGAGCAGGATCATCCCACAACTTTAAACAGATTTATGCAATTATTTATTTATTTTCTTTCCCTTGGTGGCTTTTTCCCTTGCAGGGTCATGGGCTGGCTGTTGGAGCCAGTTTCTGCTGCATATGAGCCAGGCAGGGTCTACCCCTGGATGTGAAGCCAGCTCCACCATATTTTCACCCATTGAGGACATGAGCAGGAGATCTCACAGGGGCTCACAGAGACAAGGACGAACATGTGTGTCTCTGCAGTGTGCTTCCATGCGGCACAGCGCCAGTGGCATCAGGGTCAGCCTCATTCAGGGCCAAGCCATTGAGGGATGAGTGAGTCCTCCATGCTTCTGTTCGCAGCAGTGTCAAATATTATTACCTTATGTTGTTCAAACAGTTCAAGGCAATTATTGTGACTCAGAAATCAAATATCAGTTAAAAACAGCAATTTCAGAGACATAAATAGATTTAAATCTTTTTTAATTTTATTAGTAATATGAAACATTTCAATTGATATTAATATTATTGATATAATTAAATAACAATAAAAGAAAAGCCAAAAAATTTGAATCATTATTTGATAGCAAGTATTGTCCTACTTTTCCCATGTGTATTATGGTAAAAGCTCTTGGAGTAGTAGTGTTTGGATAATGGATGAGGACCTTTATGAGAAACACTGATGAATATTGATGAGCTAATTACCAATTCTGACTGACATCAACGTTAACAACACAGAAGCAAAGAACAGCAAAGTAAAAAAGTAGAACGTACATGAAAAAGCTTCCAGTGTTCTGTATCTTCATGGGCTTTGTGGACTTCCTGCTTCATTGTCACATTTTTCTCATTCACTTGCCATCATGACTTTTTATTGTGTTACTATATTATTTAAATCTGTCCTCCTCCCAAAACCACACGACGTGTTTCGCTAAATTGGAATGTAAGACAAGTTGTGTCATTAAAGGGAACAATCCCTATTTTCAGCTTCATGATTCTATGTGTGTGTTTCAGAATCTGCTCGGGTAGCAACTCTTTAAGGGTTAGAGAGACTCCAAGAGTTTAATAGTTAGCTTCACTAATAGGCTCAATATTGTTTTATTGACACACCTGAGAATCATTCCAACAACATCAATACACAACTAGAAATAGACAACCTCAAAATCTGCTGCTCACCCTAACCTGCTATATCAGTCCAGGAGTATCAGGAAGGACTCTAACTCGGAGGCGTTGGCAGCGTGCTGTGTGTTTCCAGTGGCATTAATTTTCTCCTTTACAAAGCCCTTCCCTGTCCACCAAATATCCTTTATTTGTCATGAACTTAAATTTCAATTGTTTGAACCTCACATTGTACCTATAGTATATGCAGGTGTTCCTCTCTGAAACCAGTCATAATCAAGATGTCAGGTCAAACAGTTCAAATCACTGTAAAACCTGGTCCAACACAACCTGGAGCCCCCAGTGTGTGTTAACTGTGAGCTGTTTCTTCTCAGTCATGTGATGCGGGAAGTCTGGCCTCCAGCCAGTGTTCCAAAAACATCTCCAGTATTGAGCAGTGGATGGCTTCCTCCTCCATACACACACACTGGTTAACGCTGACCGGACACACATGTGCTGCTGCGTGCATCTGCATCTGAGCGCTTCAGCCTCCTGTTCAACATGCCTTATCTGTTTATGTCTACACATGCATGCATTATGCCCCACTTTTGTGCAAGCAACCTTTTACTTGTTTAAATTCGCGCTGCTCGTCTTCTCTCCCGCTCTTTTGCCAGTGTGCACGCGCTGTTTAATCTGTTGTTTGTTGTCACACTTTGTTCACAGTTGCACCTTCTCGTAGGTTTTTCCATGGTGTTGCATGAGACCATCTCTGTGGACACGTCACATGTAGGTTTGAGTGTTACATCAGTCTCTGCCAGGAATTTCCTCGGTATTGAATCCACTTACAAAAGTGTGACAGAGGCAACATCCAGGCAGCTCCAATGTGACAAGGGCAGGACAGCTGCTTCAGTCACTCTCTTGGTGATCTTACTTCTGGAATAGAAACCTCTCCCAAAATGTCGAGTGGTTGGGGCTTGTCATGTCACCATTGTGTATTACAGTACATCAAAGCTCAATTCGTACTGGGTCGATCTGGCGGGACTAACTTCTGAGGGCCTGTGACACTCTCTAAGCCAGTCCTCAAATAGTAGGACGCGGGCACGTCACCCCAGGGAATATGTTTTTTTTGTTGTTGTTTTTTGAAAATAAAGGCGGAGAGAGACAGAGATAATGAGACAAACGAAAGTCACCCAAAAGCTGAGACGAGAAAAGATGACGACGCGTATGTAGCGCTTGACTTCACTGTTACTACGGTGGGAGACAAGGAAAGACCAGTGTGTTTACTGTCTTAAAATGTTGGCAGCAGACAGCAGGAAGCCAAATAAATTAAGGTATCACTTAAATACATTTCACCCAATTCACGCTGATAAGCCGCTGGAGTTTTTTGCAGTGAAAAAAATCGAATATTGCTAGCAATCGTCCCGCTTTGTGAATGCTACTTCAGTAAACCAGTGAGCACTGTTCATCATATAAGGTGGCGTACCAAATTGCTCAGTTCCACAAAAAAAATCAGCACAAATTGTTTTTTTTGTTTTTTTTTGTAGGTTTAAGTGTTTTTTTATATTGTACTTGTTAGTTAATGTTGCTGATCAATTTAAATTATAACTATAAATATTATTTATTGATTTTATTTGTTTATTTTCGGTATCAAATGGCAGTCAGTCAAAAAATGTTTCTAGTTTAAATTAGGATTTATTTTTTTGAATTTCAGGCCAATTGATGCACTTCAAATCTTTTCTGTTACAGACTAAAAACAATGTTTATTAAATTGTTCTTTGATTTAACTTAAGCTATAATTCTTTCTTTTTTTTCTCTTCTTTAATGTTAATAAGGGTACAATGTTATGCAGATGTTTAATTTTAACAATTTTACAACAATTATTTAACAATTTGTTGGGGGGCGAAACATATTCTTCTTCCTGGGGAACTAACTGCTCTAAGCAACCTATGCTTAATACAAAGATACAAAAAAAGAAACTGATTTTATGAGTCATCGATAACCCCCAACCATCCCCCCATTTAAGTCTCAATCCGCCTTTTGCTGAAGACAGACATAGATCCTCCTCTTCTGGGGCTTCTGTTGCTTCTCAAAGGTTCTAGCAGCTTGCCTCAAAAAGGTTCTTCCATAAAGTTTTTCTCCATTGTGTGCACACGTCTGAAACCGTGCCTTCTACTCTCAGAACTCTACACACAAATCCAAAAACACGCACACTCACTCACCCTCACACACACACACACACACACACACACACACACACACACACACACACACACACNNNTATTTTTCACACAAAAACAATGTACCCAGTGAACATCCCAACCAAAAAAAAGTTGCATTGCTTTTGCCCAAAAAAAGAAGAATTTACTGTATACGGTTAGAGTAAAACAAAATAAAACAGAACAAAACAAAACAAAGCAAAAAATCTATGCTGTATCCTTTCTTCTCGTTCCGACTACAGCACCTCATCCATATCACAAATGATGTTTTAAAACTATTTGTCTGTAGCATCATTGACTATCAGTTGAGCTGTTACTGTTTACTACATTATAAAACTATAAATGTCACTTTGTTGTTTTTCACCAGGCCAGAGAACATGGATATGCATCACACAAGTGCATTCATTGAGGCAGTGTGAACGACCCAAACTAGTAACGTCAGGGCCGAAAGCAACTTGGCTCTAAATGAAACCTGGAACCTGTCCAGATGCCACTCTGGATGCCAGCCAGGTGATCTGGGACCAGCTTGGGATCCACCTGGAGGTGCCAGAGGAAGTGTCAGTGTCCCTGTTTAAAATGACCTAACCTACTGGGCACTGAAGACTCACACTGCATGAAAAGACCTGTATTGGGGCCAGAATACAGGGCACACATCTATAGTAATCGGGCGTACTCTGGCATATACAGCCTGTAACACGGGATCCCGAATATGGCCGTTTCGTACCCATTCACCCATCTACCTCCCTGAGGTCAGTTGCCATGGTGAATAATCCCCTGGTTGCTTGCAGGGGAGCATTAGCATTTCACACCCTGACCATTATTCTTACTCAGGATTGGTGGTTTTTCCCTCATTCATCCCACCGCTGTTGGTCAGTGTGTATGGGGGGGGTCGCACCGCCATTGGTGGATTTGTATGGGGGGGTTATCCAATATGCATATATTATAATTTATTATTTCATATATGTTTTAATGTACTTATGATACATGTACTGTTCACATATCCCATATTACAAATACAAATGACATGATGTCACTGCAAAAAGGTTTATTTAGTGCCAAAAAGAAATTACACCAGTGTATACAAAATGCATTAGTGGATATAAATATAAACACAACAAAAAACAAAATAAATACAATCAATCCGATTTTGTCAGAGATCTGAGGCAACTCGCTGGTGATGGAGGGCTACATCTTTTCCGTCAGCCTCCATTCTCTCTTGCAGCACTGCACACAGTGCTGACAACTCTGTGGTCCGGAGACGACCCACACGAGCTTGTCGTCCAAGATGGTATCCTCCTTGTCTGACATTAGGTCTACGGATGCTTTTCTCCAAAGAGACTCTTCCTCCTTACGAACGAGGGCATCTCTCGCTTTGTAAAGCTGCAAAAGCACAAAAAAAAACCCAGAAATGTTAGCACTGAACACATTAGATAGGAGAGAGTCAAAGACAAGCATGTAGGTATGCTTTGTACACTTACTCTTTTCTTCCTTTGCTTAGTTTTAGCAGCAACCTTGCACCTCCCCTTCTCCCCAGAACTGGTGTCTTGGCACTTTGTCGCAGGGTATCAAAGTGTGTTTTACAGCAGGCTAAAGAGGAAAGGACTCAATGAATAATAAAATTGAGCATCCATGGTAGAGCAACCCAATATATAGGACAAAAGAGTTATGTTGACTCCAAGAACAATGTAACTCACCTAGTATGGTCTCAGGCTCCACGTTTGGGTGGGCCAATGAGACCTCCTGTGCCAGGAAGGCTGTCACCTTGGAATTGTGTGGTGAGGATACACTGGAGAAAAAAGGAAGGCCGTGATTAGAGGGAGAAAATGCTGACTGGTTCAGGCTGAAACAACACTTTGTAAAACTCAATTTAACCCGCAAACAAAATGTAACCCCACCTTGTTTGTGCAACATATTGCTTGGTGGCATTTTAAGGTCTTTGGAGCATATATGTCTCTAAGGCCACTTACTGGAATAATGCAGTTTTTCCCGTGTTGTAGTTTTTTTGAACAGCCGGTGTGTTTTAGTGGAGGACGGCACGAACACAACCGGTGTATTATCAGGGTCAGCAGCAGTATTTGCGTGGTTACTAGGCAACGAAGCAGGTTGACTGTGGTTGCAGAATGGTAATGATTATTTATTTCTGACAGGAATGCTTATTTCTGGCATATTAACTTTTCTTTGGCCTAGCAGGGGCATTCGGCTGATATTATGTGATGATATCTCCTCTCCCACAACAACGCCAGACAGGGTGTTGATTTCAGAAGCCACTAAGAAGGTCATCTCCTTGGAAACCCTGAGTCAGTGTAGATGTGTGTCACAAGATGTGTGGGGCCATGCATGCTAACCAAAGCTAAGGGCTAAAGGACCTTCTGAAAGCCCTGTTGAAAATGCCATAGAAGTTTTTTCTGGCCAGCTCATCTGTAGTGCGATGAGTGTCCTCTGCCAGAGACATGGACAACTGGACTGCAGCCCAGTTCCATTCCAACCCAAACTGGGTTTGAAACCGTTGACTCTTCAGTCAAACAAATGAAAGTATTCAAACAATATCGAATTAGCTGACAGTGCGTGTTGACGATTTTCCGGAACTTTTCGTCCTCTTCTTCGCCCTTAGCTGATGTCAGATATGGACGCGCTTTGCCTCTACCAGCATGATGTCATTGGTGGACATGTCCCAATTTAGATTAGCCTAGAAGAGGAGACAGTTTGGAGAAAGAAGGTCGAATGACTTCACCCCAGGCTGATGTAGAAGTCTGGACCACACTGGATGTCTGTCCCTCCTGTCGTCGATGCTAAGTTTTCTCCCTTTTCTGTCCCACTTTATGTAACACTCCTCAAAAAAGGATCAAGGGTCAAAAAAGGTCCCCAAACGAGTCAGAACGATGAGACTTCCTGTCTAGGAGAGAAGGAGGTCAAGGGTCATATTCTTAGAAGCCACACGCACAGACACACACACAAACAGAAACACACACAGACACAGACACTCACACACAGATGAAGTGAATTGAGGTATTGATACCATCACTAAAAACGCTGACCAAACGCTGACGCATGTGAGAGAAATTGGCGTAACATGAGGTCTTCATGCCAGTCAGTATACTGACATCCTAATGGGAGCTCTGGTTCAAGGGTTAAGTGGCTCATTGAGTCAGTCCATGTGGTGTGCACATGTCTGGTCTACATTTACAGCACAAGGTTCTGAGAATCGTGCATGGATGCTACGCTGGTTCCCGAAGCCTCAGAAGGTTTCTGTAGCAGCTGTAAATGCGTAGAAGTAAGTAGTATCACAGGCGTATCTTAGTAACACTGACAGTGCTTCTCATTGGTCAGTGAGAACCTCATTCAGACAGGCAGTCAGCAGCAGACAGAAAAGCTCCGTTTCATTAGAATAAAAACATCACCATTTTGTAGAACATGTTGAGTCCTCAATATGTAACGTAGAAGGTTATGCTGCGAGCAAGACACATTCTTGCAGGTTTTCTATGTTATTTTGTCTGTAAATAAATCATGATGCCACTAATTTAGTCACCATTAGCATCAAACGGTGTCTCGTTGCTAATGGTGTTAGCAGACAGTTTAATTAGTATGCGTCAACTTGTTCATCAACGACTGTTGTTTCTTTAGAGGTTATGTCGGATCTGGTCTTCTTCAGATGAACATTTCCTTCTGTATGCCCCTATTTGGCTCCGTAAATATGCCCCTGCCTATAGCCTTTTATAGGGAGGGAGGGCCAAGGGCTCTGAGAGAAGGAAGGAGGTGGTGATTCACATGAACATACGTAAACACATTGACCTTTATCCAGTATTAAACAATGAGAGACACTGCTCTTATTAGTTTTATTAACAACGAACAAGGTTTGAACCTAATATTTCCTGCAGTTGTGAATGGAAACTTATAACAATGGACCATGTATAAACATATAGAAAATGTAGGATTCCCTCAGTTTTACTGAGCATGAGGATTAGAATAGCAGGAGGAACTGGTCCCTGGATGCCTGGCTCTAATTGAAATTAAGTCTGACTAAAGCAATGAGTTTAATAACATTTTAAATTTAGGACTGCAGTAATGACACAGAGGAGCCTCCAGGGGGAGGAACCTAATCCAGAGAGAACCATCCAGAGTTCAGTTAAAGCCATCGTCACAGCCAACCACACATCTGATCGGATGTGTATCATTCAGATGTGGGGCACTTTCCAAATCCGACACAGATGTGAGAAGTTTTTTTTTTTTCTTTTCTTTTTATGTGACCTGAATATATACACATGGACAGCAATGAGACCACCATCAGAATTCACTGCAACCTTGACGATTGCACCGCAGAGAAACTGTTCAAATGAACTGAAAACACCCATGGAACTCAACTCCATATTTCATCTTCCGTAAATGGTAAGGGTCCGAGGTCATGGGCCTCTGCTGCACATGTGGGCCACCTCAAGGCCTAAAGGTCTTTCACATTTCGTAAATATTATGAAAATCCGCTTCAGCATCAGCTCCTGGCCACTAAGGCTGCCAGAGGTTATGGTGACTATACCAACCCACAATAGCCCCGGGGTCAACACAGGGCTCACCTCCTCTAACCGACATCTGCTACAGTCAAACTGTGTCCTGTGCAAAGACAAAAACTTGAATAGAAATCTGAAAGCTAGCTATCATTTCTCAATGGTTCTGTTTTTAAAGGTTATGGTGAGAACATCTGGCCACTAATGTTTGTGTGTTTATCTGTAGGTAGAATGTAGTTTTGGGAACCTCAGTGTTGAGTCGAATATGGGCCTCAATGCTTTGCTAATGATTTTGTTACTTAACAGCAGAAGTGGTTGAACACAGTGACTGTCAGGCTCACTGAATCTGACTGGGCCGCAGTGGCCCTGGGCCAGCATGAGCAGCTGGTTTCCATTCACAAACTAGAAATTGGAACAATCAAGAGGGAACAAAAGCTACCGATGAATATTTCACATTATAATTAAGTTCTCTAAGTAAAATATCTCAACACTTTGTTAATGTACCTTTGGTGGCAATTATAGCCTTGAGCTTTTGTGAATATGATGCCACCGGCTTGGCTCACCTGTCTGGGCAGGTTGGCCTGTTTCTCTTTGCGGCACCTCTGTCGATGGACGGGAAGCGTGCAACAGCCTTTTCCATCCATTATTATGATATTACATTTTATTGCAGCGGAAATTTTTCAGATTAGGAACAATACTCCTGAAATGTGAATAGTAGATGTTTTAGTAGATGTTTTGGTGGATGCTTTGAAAGTCTATAGAATCACAGTTGGATTCATCTTTGTGAAGAAAGATTAATGCAGTAATTTTATATGGATAAATACACATTTATCAGAGTTAAATGAGGTGTTATTTCCTGCTGCTGAGATATTATTTTAGTGAAAAGAAGCTGTACTCATTAAAGTTGTCTGTACATTCTTTTCAGTAGCGTGACAGGTTGCAGAAATGAGATGTGAAAATTTAACCTGTAGGGGTTTTTATAGAAGGTGTTTCTATCAGTATGCTCTCTGTCTGCTCCTCTCTTCATTAAGGTCTCCCGAAATGTCCCAACTTAACTCATTACCCATGGATAATTACTTTTTATGTAAATATTTTAATCCCCCACTGAATTATGAAACAGATTAGTGTTTGTGTTATTTAGGTGCCAAAAATAAAATTACATCTCATTATAATTCTGTTTGATATTCCAACACAGTACACACTCAGTGTTCCCATGTTCACCTCACGTAGCTTCACAACCCTCCCACCCACAAGTCACTGACAACCACAGTAAATGAATTAATACCCCCTGCCCCCCAAAAAATCATCACATCCATTTGATGTCATCAGTATGAATCCTGCAATTGCAGTGTTGGTGATTGTGAATTGAAACCATGGTATGATCTTCGGAAAGAAAGATCATGGCAGGAATGTTGATGGAGCACATGTGATCAAAGGTTCCATCTCGTATTGCTCCTGAAACTACACATTTTGTGTGAGGTGTTACCCTGCGAGGTTGTCTCTGCCATCATTAATCAACAACAACAACAACAACAACAACCCCAGGTTTCCTCTCAAGCATATCAGTGTTCCATTTACTCTACTACTGACAACTTCTGAGGATTCTTTACTGATTATAACTATTCAGTTATGGCACAAACAAAATTTTCTGTAGATTCCTAACAGAAACGCAGCAAGCAAAACAGGCAGGAAAAAAACCCAATCATAAATCCGGCTGTTCCAAAAGGTGTTCGACAGTCGTTGGCTGTAGAATCACCTGAAGCCTCCAATGAGCCCTTTTTAAAATATTTTTTTGAGATTTCCTTCTTAATTTCCTCCTTAATTCAATCTCTGATAACTGTCATTGTGTCCGGTCTTTAACTGAACAGAACCCTTTGTATAGAGCTCTTGAACCTACACTTAAAAGTTCTTTTCATCTGAGGAAACATTGCATCATTTTGTCATGACTGATGGAGGGATGTGTTGTTTAGTGTCTTTCTCATAAACCCTTCACTTTCCAAGTGATAGTAATCAAGCTGTTGCTTTGAAAATCATCACTCGATCCAGATGTGTTTGCAAATTCTAGGCCTCTATCAAACCCTCTTTTTATCTCTAAAGTTCTTGAGAAGGTGGTGGTGACTCAGTTATTGGATCACCTGCAGAAAAATAGTCTGTTTGAGATGTTCCAGTCAGGTTTTGGATTATCACAGCACAGAAAACAGCGCTTGTTAAAGTCATTAATGATCTCAGTGCTTCAGATGATGGACTGGTTTCTATACTGGTTCTACTGGACTTCAGTGCTGCTTTTGACCCAACTGATCACAGCATCCTGTTACAGACACTGGAACATGTCCCATTAAAGGGACAACAATAGGCTGGTTTAGATCATATTTATCAAATAGATAACAGTTTGCTCATGTTCATGATGTCTCCTTTTTATGTAGGAAGATTAGTTATGGAGTTCCACGAGGGTCTGTACTTCATTTTCACTTTGTACATGCTTCCATTAAGAAATGTTTTTCAGCAGCACGAAACTATGCTGATGAAACTCATCTTTATTTATCCATGAGACCAGAGGAGAGATGCAACCTGGCCAGATCTTTAGTGATGTAACTGGGATCTCGGGGTGTTTCGGGTCTTATGCCACACACCCGCTGGGAGTGATCAGGTGTCCAGGTAGTGTGTCCAGGTAGGTGTCCAGGTAGGTGTCCAGGTAAACTAAATCACACACATTCCCCTTCCTCAGCCAGAGCCAATGCAAAGCATTTCAGCAGCCTTCTTCAGAGACACTCATCAGCAGTATCATGGAGTTATTGAAGCGAATCCAATAAAAAGTGGAACAGTATATTAAAAATCTTTCATGGGCAACTTGGAATATAACAGTTGACTAAAGTTACGCTTTAATGTGTCAAACACAGCCAGGTCAGATCGACTCAGTTTACTGCGACTGCAGAGCAACATCTTCGCTCTGCTGTTATTCTTTACTTTATCAAGCAATACATTTCAGTAGGTGTGTCACCTTTACCCTCTTCAGGCAACAGTTTATCATATCTTCTCATATCTCTGCAGACAGCTGATGAGATGAGATAGGAAATTGCCAGAAGACATGAACCAAACCTTACAATTACAGAGCAGGATAAGTTGCTTGCCCTCCCCACCCTGGATGCAATATCATGACCATGACCAACATTTGCATGGCCGTTAAGCACCTTCTTACCTCCCATCACAAGCAATTATGCGTAATCATTGAGGATTAAGGAAAATTCATATGACCCTGAGGTCTTTTCATTCAAAGTGTTTTTTAATGCCGTTTTTTTCCCCCTCACTATTGACTGATGGGCATGAATGAGTGTTGCAATGTGCTGTTCTCGTTACACTGTAGGAACTGCAGCTATACAACTTGCTTAACTCCTGTAAATGATGGCTTGAGTCATAGCTTCGGTTTGAATCTTTTTTTCTGAGGCTCCCATCATTTTTGCAAGGATAGAGTGAAAACTAATAACAGAAAATGCAAAAATGATCCGTGTAATCTGCAGCTTGATGCCCTATTTCAATGTAAATGTATATAAATGAAGTGTTTTAAGGCAAAAAATAAATAAAATCCCAATACTTATCCCAATAATTATCATCATCTAAAATGATATACTCTCAACATTGCTCATGTGGCATTTACAGGGTGGATTACACAAGATGAACACAAACACGTGTGCATCCCTCTCAAAACTATTAACAGAAAATGAACTTTATGACTTCTAAAACAGGTTTGTAAATGCATGTTTGCCTTAAAGACAACACAAAGAACATTGGCCACTTCAGAAGAGGTTGGAGCTGGTGACTGGGCAGCAGACAAACATCCACCATTTAAAACTCCAGCAGGAAGCCCTGTCTCACCTGCTCCCCACAGACACATTAGTACATGTGCTGGGATCTTCACAAAAATGAAGCCTCATATTCTAGTTGAGTGAACTTTGCTGCAGAACAATAGCAATCAGTTACATCCTCTTCTGCATCCAGCCTCATTTGTATTGTTATCATTCTCCTCATTTCCATCAGTAATTATATTTAACCGCAAGAGTGAGTTTCATTTTTTGTCAGATAAAACATTGCAGCTTGGCAAGCATTAACACAAACTCTCAAGCACGTTTTTATTCCTCTGAGATAAGAAATTAAAGATGCTGATCTTCATCATTGTTAGCTGTAGCATTTCTTCACATAAAAATAAACACTCAGTGGCATCATTATGATTACAGATGAGAATGCTATGCCAACACCAGTTCACCTACCCAGTGCCAATACATTGGCAGAATTTAACATCATCAGTTCAACTCAAACACTTTACTGGGACTAACCCCCAAGACCAGTGGACCTACTATTCTGCTGCTGAGGAGACCTAGCTAGAGGGTGTGCTGTATTTCTAAAGCACATTTACAATGAGCAGGGTTGACCATCGTGTCCACGCTGAAATTAATCTGTGTTGTTCTATTCTTTCCCCTCGTTGGAAGTCTGGACTTCTCCATCTCTGCTGCACTTCCGAGCTGAGCCAATCATCCTATTGCCCAGCAGATCGTAGCTGCAATTGTTGTTTAGGGGTCAGACTTTGAACCTGAACCTAACACATAAAGTAACTTCCATATATCAGAATAAAAATAGAGTGTATACAGCATAATACACTGTAATGTGAACACATGAACAAAAAAAAACCAAGAAAGTGACACATAGCCTACAGCGCTGTAAATAATAGAGTCCTCTCCCTCGCTCTCCTGGACACCGTCCTTGCCCGTCTATCCATCCACACGGTGCTCTCTGTCTCGACACAGATTTTCTTCCACATCAGAGTCTATATTCTGTCTGGTGATGCAACTTGGGAAGAAATGGAGTTGCATGTTGCAACCAACTCACAGAGTCCATTACATGGACTCAGAGCTCAGAGTTTGACCTGCCCCAAACCTGGGGTCCATGTACTCCTAGGGATAGGCCTAGTCAGAGGTACTACAGGTGGTATTGGCTTTTTCCCAGCATGCTTTGGGATAGTGTAAGTAAATTCGGTTAAAAATCTCCACAGATGTTATCTGTTATACAGTTTTTAGCATCATGGTTCTACACACTAATTCTAAAATGTTCTACTAATTTTACACGTAAGTGGACTTATGTGTCTGGTTCGTGGTTAAAGAGGACATGAAACACAGAACATAGTTATCAGAATTTTTAAAAACTCTCCCACCCTTAAAATATTATATACAGTAAGCTTTAACACTGATGGCAAAAGGTATTTCGAAATAGGGCCATTTAAGTTTAGTTGTTAAACCAATGGGCAGCTCCATTGCTATTATGTCAGCAAAAGTGACGTCACGGTAGAGGTGGCTGAACTTGTCAACCCCGCGATCTCACCTAAAAATAACTAGAGATCCATTAGAAAATGGCAGGAAAAGATCATCTCAAACAAACGTGAAAAAATGGAGGTATGTTTCGCATGGCTCCTGGATGCTCAAACTCATTTTATATAAGACCTGTTTACTTCCATAACTTGTCAATGAAAAGACCAACTGTTCTCCGATGTTGGCTAGTAGCGATGAAAAGGAAGACTCTACCAGTTAACAGTTCAGCAAACCTTTGCTGAACTGTTTTCCATTTTTTGGAAAACAGTTACATGAAAGAACAGAGAGAGGTAATAATAATTATTAGGGCTGTCAAACGATTAAAAATTTTAATCGAGTTAATTTCATCTTAAAAAATTAATTAATCGTAATTAATCGCAATTCAAATTATCCCCAAAATATGTCATATTTTTCTGTAAATTATTGTTTGAATGGATAGAAATGACACAAGGCGGATATATACTGTACAGCAACATACTGTATTTGTTCATTACAACCATAAATCCACACTGGATGGAGTTAATATTTTTCAAGAACATTATTTATTTCTTAGACAGTATTTTTTTTTTCTCTTCAAAATCAACAAGACCTTTTCCTTTCTTTCTCTTTCTTTCAGTAACAGGACAGTATTTTTCCCTCTTCAAACTAGCACAACAGGGCCACTCTTTTTTTTTTTTCTTATCAAAAATTCAAAACCAGAACATCAGGCTAAATCTACCTGCTTTAAGCTTCACCATATACAGTGAACTCTCGCTATAATGCGGTTCACTTTTCGCAGATTGTTCTCCATGGCAAAATGTACTGTATTTTACGGGGTGAGGCGGGTTTACACCGGGTGCGACGCACCGCTCCCGGTGTAAACCCGGACTGATTTCTGCCGTCTGGCAATTTATCGGCTGCGTCCGCGCTGTGTGCATTTATAAAGATCGCGAGGAGGGTTTATGAGGCCGTAACATGTATTTGAATACAAGTAGCAAACAGGTTTCTATTTGGCGGATTACGTTTATCGCGGGGGATTTTCAGAACGTAACCCCCGCGACAAATGAGGGTTCACTGTAAATCAAATGTTGCTGGAGCTTTGGAACTGGAAGCCCCCGGATGCTGATGTTCCAGATGGTTCTTTAGGCTAGAATAGCTCCGGTGGAACCGGAACTCCATCCTGAGTGAAATTACTATCTGCTTATTTATTGTTCCATCTGTACTCTTTTTAAACTGAAATTCCCCATCCAGAGGGCCAACCTGCTTTTCCTCCATGTTTACATTCACCGCATGCATGCATCCGCTCTGCTCACTGCGCGTCACTGCATTTCTGAGTGGTATTATGGGATGTATGGGGCAGGTCATTCTGTCAAATGCGTGAAAATTTTTATCGGCACTAATTCTAAAAATTAATTATCGCCCGTTAACGCGATAATTTTGATAGCACTAATAATTATACGAGCAACAAATCTTAAACTCACATCTCTACATAAGCCTCTGCAACGAGATGATCCTTCCTTGGTTTATTGAGGGACAGTGACTCATTGGTTCTCTTAATTCTTTTCTATGAAATAAATCCACAGTATAGTATATAGTTTAAATATATTGAATAGTACATGATATAATATGACACACACATACCCATATACATGCTGTCGTTCAATAATCACTTAATTAAAACTGATAAGTGAATTCAAGTCCCAACTTCTGTAATGGGTGAAAACTACAAGACAATTAAAATCCAGGCCATCCAATGGCTCAAAGGCATAAGCAAGATTTGACATCCAAAAATTTTCACGTTCTGCCTCGTCCTCCGACATTTTCTCGTTCGTAACCTACGTGTTCCTCTATGATACCGAATCCGGAAAACACTGTCGTGACATAGGCAGTGACATTAAATAAAGATGACGGAGAGTATGCCCCCCCCCCAAAACGTACCGTAATTACATATAAAAAGTGGATTTTCTTTAAAACACCTGATTAATCAGATGTTTCATTTCAGCGTTATGTTTTAAAATATGTACATCTATCTTGTGGTTAGCATTTGTTCTGTTATTTCATTTCCTCTTTAAGGTTAGTGGGGTCCAACTCTCAGGGTGGCGAGCAGTGTTCCTGTTGAAGTTAAGTGGTGAATTACGTAGAGAAGCTGCTAAAGATCAGGAGATTCTCTCTGTTCTCGTTGGGCCCAGTTTCCTTTCGTGTGATGGAAGCTGGTGTGTATTTCCTCATTTCTTTCCTCATCAGAGGTCTCATCTCCCGTTGCAAACACTGAAAAGAAGAAGCTTGGACGAGGTTGACCTCGAAGTGTCCTTTTTTTACTGAACCAAAATGGTGCTGTCGTTGCGCTAATCATGTGACGAGATTTCCACTTTCCCCCAAAATAGGACAAATTGTGTCCCTGGAGATATTTTGAATTTATCAGACTGCTGATAAAAGTAGAGAAGAATTCTGGCAGAAACAGAATGGGTGGAAACCATAACAGCCTCACGAAGAGCTCAGATTTGTAAAAGAGCTTGTCTAATTTAAAAACAGACACATGGCTCCAGCATTTACAGAGGAGGATGATTACGAGGCCGACACGGAAGCTCACAGTTTACCGCTACAGGCATCATCTTCCCACCCCCGCAATAGTTATTATGATAGGTCAAAAGACAATGGATCACTGCGAACTATGTACCACCATGTTTGGGATGGAATAGTGTTAGTGTTTACCACAGCTGGTATTTGATCTACATAAACGTTTGGTGCAAAGGGAAACAGAATATTTAATAGGTATATATATATATATGTGTGTATATATA
>BJFM01004799.1:12651-37281 GCA_016586285.1 Arothron firmamentum | reverse complement strand
AGTGAGGGTGCAATGGGCTTCAAAGGAGACATAAATTCTACATTTGCAAAACATCATGGAAATATTTATAAACAAACCTGTAACACCGCTAACCCTCGCTCTCCGTTGCGCAGTGCATACTTCCAGTACAATCTCATGGGAAAATTAATATAGATATTACTGCCATACATTGGTTCACCTAAGCAGCATGTGTAATAATGGTATCAACAGCAGTTACGATAATCATAAACCTTTGATTAAATCTCATTGATTCCAAAGTCAATGTTAAAAACGTTTGTTTTTTAATGGTTTTGTTTTTTGTTTTTTTTTTAAATACCATCAGCTATCCTGACTTTGCAATCTGCACAGACTGGTTCATTATGTGACGGTGTTGGAACTATGACAGTGAACATGCCTTATAGTATGAATAAAGCATGTAGCACATTTTCTTCACCCTCTGTCTCCTCCTCCTTATCTATTTCCCCATCTACTCTTTGCCACCTGTCCTTCCTGACTTTAGATGAGTTCATTGCCTCCTTTGAGAATCACCACCCACCCACAGTTATATTTGATTCAACGCTGAAGCCTCGGAAGATCTGTGCTAAGATTCAATTTGTTCTGACCTGAGTGAAGGGCATGAAAGCTATCGTTGTACTGTTGCATTAAAAAGATGGACAATTCCATCATGGTTTAGGCAGAGGTCAACTCTATCCTGAGCATAGTTACCACAATTCCCCCTCACCAGTGAGCATCAAAGAGGACACAAGGTTATGAAACTGGAATAGAAGGCTAATTGAGATTTCAATAAATTAATTGGGCCTCAGGAGAGGATCGTGCTGGGGGAGGAGCATTGGTATCGTGGAGTTGAGAGAAATGGAAACGATGAGTTGTTTGGAATGGTGTTTACGTCCATACACGAAGAAAACAGAAAACAACACGGCTTTAACCTTGAGCCGGCTAAGGAATGGGGTATGTACAGATGGTTGCCCAGATGTGAGATGCTAAAAAGAGGTGAGCATAAAGACAATGATATGGAGACATTTCCACTTTCTATTTACCACTGCTCATTCCTAATCAGGCTCTCAGGGGTGTTAAGATGTATGTTTTATTTGTTTTTTTTGTTTTTTTATTTGCTTGCTTTTGTTCAGAAACAGAGAACCAGGAGAAAAGTCAAACTTCACCTTTTGCTATAAAATTATTGTGTGGACCTACTGTGGTAGGTGGAGGAACTAAGCGAATAAATGTACTGAAATAATTTTTTTGTGTGATTGTGAGTTGAAATTTATTCTATTTGGGCTTTAAAGAAAGCTGTGCTGCTTGCTTGCATCCTGCCTTTCTCAGTGAATCAAAAACAGCACCAGCCCATCACAGGTAGTCTTGGGAAACGAATCATGAATTATTGTTTGGAAATTGAGGTTTTAAAATGGTCCGTATTTTTAATGAAATGTAGCTCAGCCGTGAACAGTCCAACAGAAATCTGTCACAGAAGTGTGTGATGAGAAAGGACGACAAGCTTTACGTAATCTCGAAGATCCCGTCATTAATCCTTTTTCATTATTAAAATGCAATGCGCAATTTTCATTCCAGTAATGAAGCTTCTGATTTGTACTGTGTAGAATTCACTTGAAATGAAAAAGGAAACACTGCACAGCCACATCCCCATCACTGTAATATACAAACAGATTCAGCAAAATTAAAAGCGTATGGATGTAAATCAGTGAGAGCCCAGCATTTGGAGGATGATTTATTAATGTCTTTACTGAAGATAAGCCAGCACCAACATTTAATGCAGTTTGGAGCCCAGCTAGAAATCTAACTAAAAAAATCCACATATCTCTTCAAGGCTGAATTACCTGCATTTTTAATCTTTTTCACAGATTTCAACATAAATACAAGACATTGTCTAGTTAAAGATTATAAAGAACAGAAGACAATATCAACACCGATTCCCTTGCTGCAGGGTAGAAGAAGGAATCTTCTTTTTAATGACAGCTATCTTTAAAGCTGAAATGAACACAAAAGGATGACGAGGCTTCTCTTTACTGAATCTTCTTCAGCTACATTTATTCACATGTCAATCATAGAACTGTTAAGACTGTTTACTCTAATGTTTACCCAGCATCATCTCACTGTATGGACATTCTGTCTCCCCCGATTTTAAAGGACCTGTGATCTTTTTTTAAGTCCTCAGGCTCTTTCATGTATCCCTCAGTGGTGTTGAAGGCCTGAGGCAAGCATTAGCATGTCACTTAAGTATATTTGATAATAGCTATTCTGAATCTGTGCATTTTTGCTCCAATACTGTTCACATTTAAACAATAATTTTCCATGTTTGAACTATCTTTTTAAATTCAGTCTTTAGTTCACTTCCCAATTAAGATTTACTTTTCAACACCATGCAATAAATCAAGCAGCATACTGTTATCCACTAAACCTCGGGAGCAGAGACATGTAGTCTATGTTAACTTTCTACTGTTTGCTTTGTGCTTACAAAAGCAGAGCATGGCTCCAACTTTGCTACTTCTTCATGTACATCGGGTCTCATAAACCTAGAATAAGCTACTTCATTGCTTCCTTTCACACCTGTGTTGAAAATTCTGTGTGTACAGAATTTTCCCAAAATGTTAATCAACAGTGACAGCAGTTTTGCTAAGTTTACATATATCACTGATTAACTGAAGTAAAACAAAAGAATAACATGGGAGAAGCAGCTTGTTTTCAGTGAATCTTCACTTATGTTGGGGGATTAGTGTGATGCAGGCAAAACACAATGTAGTGTTCCACACCATGGGATCAATTAGATGACAGTGTGTACAAATACAGTGTAGGGGCCAAAATGTGAATTAGAATTACTTCCAGTAATTGGCACAGGGTTGCGTAGTTTTGCACCCATTCATGATTTGAGGGCCTATTTACGAAACACAGACAAGAGTAGAGGTGGGCAAACTAAGGCCCAGGGGCCACATGTGGCCCGATAAACTATTTAATCCATAGAGCCTTCACAATAATTTCTCCAAATTAAGAGGTTTGTCAGCTTGATTGGTTAGAAAAAGGTTCAGACCCCCCACCCACCCCTTCATCTAGCATGCTAATATGTCCTCTCAAGAAGGCGGGGCTAAACATCATTCGGAACTTCATCGTCGATCTCTAGTTGGACTAATTTACAGGCTCTTCAAAATATTTTCTCTGTCAATAGTACATCAAGCACGATTTTTAGTTAACCTCCGATCGTCATTTGGGGGGTTAGTTTCCCGCACCACCTGGCCAGCCCGTTTATCAAGATATAAAACCCAATATGACCCTTCAGGCAAAATAATTGCCCACCCCTGGACTAGAGGGTTAGTGGGGTCTGATATTTTCTGTAACACCTTGCAAGTCCTTTGTTGTTGTTGTTTTGTTGTTTAATTATGCAATAAAAATATTTATTCAATCAAATCTGCACCTGGAGTCAGCATGGATTTGTTATCAAGATGTCCTACGGTTATGAGCCCTTAAACCTCTTGGCGGCTTTCCTTGTTAATATAGTCACTACCTACAGTGAGCACCATAAAACAAGGAAAAGATCAGCTCATGGACAAAAGGTCGTCCTGAAGTAGAATGAAAATTAAAAATACAGGCGCTGCTATTATTTGGAGGGGGATAGGGAAGTGAAGCCCGATGTATATTTCAAAGGCCTGATGTTAAAAGGAAACTAGTAAAGTGGCTCAAAGACAGAGTGTTGAGAGGAAGCTGATGGAGACTGTGGGGATAGAAGAGAGATGATTCAGGAGCAGAGTGAGGATGCTATGATGAAAGGAGAAATGGGAAGAGATGAAAAGCAAAAAGAGACAGCCAAAGACTGTGACACTATAGAAATGATGAAAAGCCAGCAAATAATACGCACATACTGATACAACTATGATATTTAATACTAAGTCAATGTCATGAAATGTGTGCAGCAGTGATGTGCACTGCAGTTCATGGCTGTGGAGGCACTGAAAGAAATAATAATAATAATAATAATAATAATAATAATAATAATAATAATAATAATAATAATAATAATAATAATAATAATAATAATAATATATGAACCCAACAGAGTAGATTATTCACCATTTGATTGGTGGCAGTTAGCGGGTTATGCTTTAGCCACATGTCAGTTTGGTCTCTTACGCTGTAGCTGCAGAGTACTGTAAGAACCTCTTGGTATAATAGTGCCCCCTACCTTTAAGCAGGAGAACTGCTGTCTTCGCCTAGTGCCTCTTCATTGTTTTAGGATATCTGAGCACATGAATCAGGCTACTCACATACATTATATCCACCAGCTAAGCTATGGACAGTCAGGGGGGCATATAACATAAGTGTCTGAATAAAAGTGTCTGAAACCCTGATGGCATACAGACAGACAGGAAACACACACTCCTTGCAGGCATGCCAGTGCAGTTTGAAGGTATTGTACAATCCAAGGGGAGGCTCAGCCTGCTGTTACCTCACTGTGTGTCTCTGCATCTGTTTATAGTTCCAACTGTTGGATAAATATATCCTTTTAAATTATTTTTTTTCTTAAATATTTGATTTTTTTCCATGGTGACAGGAAAAGCCTCTAGTGAGCGCACGTCACTGGTCTGCAGCCTATATTAGCAGGCTTTATGTGCACGCTACTGTCTTCTAAAAGACTTTGGAAAGAATTATTTGGAAACAAAGAAACAGAAATGGGGAGCAGTGTTCCAATTCCACAGTGGCTTTCAGGGGAGCCCTATATGCATCACAACTTTCCAATTCACATGCACGTGCTTATCGCTGTCCAAGTGTGTCCGGCCAGTAACAGGGTTACTAAGGAAAACACTCCGCTATTACCACAGCAATGTGATTAATAGTCAGAAACATTTCAAATGGGAATAATACCAACAAGCCAAAAGTATGCAATAAATAAAGCACCAGTGCAAACAGTTGGCCTCTGCCCAGGTGCAAACAATGTATGCACAACAACCAACACTATTTATTTTCTACTCCGTCCATTGCTTGCATGTTCAGTTGAAAGGCAATGCACTGCCAGGTTCACAGCCAGGTTCACTGCTGTAGGTAGTTGTGGTAACTGGTGCCAAAACATCCTCTTCTATGCTGTCACAGCTAGCAAGACCCAGTGTAGGTAGGCAGGAAACATGCAATTGTTTAAATCAATTAAGAGAAAATAATAAAGTTGAAAGAGCATATAGGCACCAGCCATCACATATGGACATCAGCTCATTGTCAGCTCGTTTGCCAACCTGCATGGTATTTAGGCTCCGGTGTTGGACTGATTCAGTACCAGATCATCTTCTGCTTGATTCAAGACTTTCGAGTGTTATTTTTATGCCTGCCTGCCTGTGATCGACCCAGCCCGTCCCTGACCTGCCTTAAAAGAGGCTGTCTTAGTAGCCTGTTTTCCCGGATAACCTGCCTGCTTTCTGTACCTGATCACGGACTTTTGGAGTTACTTAAGTCATTTGTCTCCTGGTGAACTGACCTGCTTCTGTCCCCGACTACAAGATTGTCAAACCCTGCAATTACCTGTGAGTTTAATTAAAAAGATTTTAATCTGCCGATTGCATCACAGTTGATCCTTGCCACTGACTCTGATACTAATCATATTCAGTCAGGAAAGCAAGCTGGGCAGGATTTAACCTGTTACATAATCAGTCATAAATTATTTCAGATGTATGCATGAATTTTGGCTCTTTAATTTCAATAGCTGAAAAGGGAGTATTGAAATTTAAATTGTTAGCTAGGTTACGTACAGCTGAACCAAAAAAATACATACAAAGAGGCGTCATTCTATTTTTCTTTAGCAAGAAACCACTATCCCCACTAACAAGACATATGACATGTACGGCAATTACATTTTTACACAATGTTCATGCATCATAATGTGTTTTCCATGAAGTATTTAATTTTATACTGGAAATTCAACTTTATGATTTTGTGCCACTTACATGGGGAAGTGCAATGGAAGCTGCTCTGATGGCCTCGTTTCCATTTTCTTTGATGATTGTCAGTATATGCTCTGCCACCAGAAACAGGAAGTTCCACCAGACATAGTTTGTTGAATGAGTTGGAGCTTACGCACTCTTTCAATGTCAGGAGAATAACTCCCCCTCTACATCATGATGAAGATAAAAACCTTAATCTGTGACAAAGTTTATAGTCAGTAATTTAGTAGTTACACTCAATTTTGTAGCTTAGCTAATGCTAACAGGTCTAAACTTTAGCTATGATGTTATTAATTATTTTCTGTCTTGCTGTTTTGCATGCTCAAATATAAAAGCAGAAAAATGTCTTCCGGATTGCAATGAATGTCTACTAGGTGCAGGGCCCTCAGGAAAAGTAGACACAAACAAAAAAGTGTAAAATACAAAAAAGAAGAGGGAGCATTTCGTTCACCAGACCATCATCAACACTAGTGGCAAACAAATACTTAGGTCTTTATATAGGCTGGCTGACAGTCACAATTGGAGTTACTGTTCTTTTTTTGTATTTTACACTTTTTTGTTTGTGCACTTTGCGCCATGTAATAAAGTTTTGGGTTGTTTTTTTTGTTTTGTTTTTGCATCAGACAGCCTCCATTTGGTTCCTGAGTGCAGGCCTCCTTCCTTTAGATTTGTATGCTCGCCAGGTGCACCATGTGTATCCATGATGTATTTTCAGAAAAGTCCTGTCATCTATATCTCTTGTGTTATTCCCCCCAAAATATCTTCTGACCTCATTCTGTCATTGCAGTGAAACACAAAGTAGTCAGACAGAACAGGAAGCTGCCCGGCTTAGATAAGGTATCTTAGCCAGGCAGAAATAACTAAATAACTTTGGTCATGAAGGACACAATTAAGCAAAAAAATAAAAAAATAAAAAATTATGTTGCAACAACAGGGTGGGGATTTTAATTATTTTAATTTTTTTTTTCTCTTAAATAAAATAAATAAAAACATTGCCATTTGGGGGTTAGGGTCAGGGTCAGGATTCGGGCCTCAGCTATTTCATAGTGATGCAAAACTATAAGTCTTGTTGTGACAACCTCTTTCGCGTCATTCTATTTGTATCTGTACTTTTTTCTCTCTCTGCTCTAAATGTGTTTAAGAGTTACTTAATTTTCTCAATATTATGTTGTTCTCCAGATGTCAGTGAGGCCATTAGAAGGAAGACGACTGCACCTGAGAGGGGTTGTGGCTAAACAGTTAAAATGGCTGCTCACCCAGAAGTCCTTCTTTCTTTTTTTTCAACTGATGAGCAGCCAGGAGGACTGCCATGTGGCATTTGTTTGATTTAGTTAAATGGCTGTGAGTTTCTTTTGATTTACACTCAACATTTCATTCATCTTGACAAACTCTACACTGCTGACAACTGGCATGCACATCTTTCACTTGAATTGGAATCTTTATAATAAATCATTGTTTTCAATCTTAAGTAGTGTTCGTATGGGCGCTGCAGTAATTAAATATGCAACAGCACCTCATTCAGCGTACACCGAAATCTCATACTCTGTTCCATAGTCTTTGACCCAGGTAGCTATGGAAACATTACCAGATGTATGAAAATGTTTATCCGTCACATCTCTGCCCTCCGAGCTGGCAAGCAAGACCAAGGTAGCAATACCCCACTGTAATACACCGGATTCCTAAGCTTATCTCCTGCAGTGGTTCTGACATAGTTCCAAGACAACACTGATCTGAATTATCATACCTCAGAGAGGGGAATAATAGGGAACAACAGGAAAGGTTAAAGTTAAGACCTGAACTATACCAGGAAATGAAGGCAGCTCCCAGATGGCTTGACTTTAATTCAGAATTTCATTAAGTTAACAAGGCCCACACAAAGGTCGAGTAAGTTTCATCTGTGGTGATCTGCAAAAGCAGCTCTCAGTGTGTTTCTAGCTGGGGTGTTTGCAGAGGTGCCACTTGTGCACGGCAAGGCAGGCAACTGCTTAGGACCCCAAGCCACCTTACGCTAACCTATGTGATGCTAAATTATTATATTATCTATTTTTATGTTTCATCTGATGTTCCTTCCAAGTCTGTTTAGTGGCTGTTGGGTTGCATCTGTTTTTTGCACCAAAACCGAAAACTCTGAGTTTGGCATTTCGGAGTTTGACAACCCTGTGTTATAAGTGGAACAGAGCCTGGACCCACAAGCGGAGGCAGAAGTCCCAACAGTTGCAGTAAAAGTCTTTATTGTCCAAAAAATGACTAGAGAAATAAATTAAAAATCACTAGACATGCTAGGAAACAGTTTTACAAAAAAAAAACTAACTAAAAATGCTAAATTAACTAGGTTATACTTCTTGTAAGATAAACAAACTAAAAGCGCTAGATCAACAAGGTTAAACTACTTTGGAAAATAAACAAAACCACACTGATTCACAAGGAGCAAAAACCAGAGGGAGCGCAAGACACCACAATCAAGGAAACTCACAGGGAGACACAGAGAAAATGGCTGGAAGCAAATGTTCTGGCATAGGCCCCTGAGGGACCTGACCATAAATACCCATGGTGATCAAATTAGGTTCATGTGTGTACAATTAGTCCAAGACACAAGGAGTGAAAATAGCAGCAACACAGGAAAAAGAACTAGAAGCACACAAAATAAGAATGCAGAATGCAGAAGACCAGCAAGAGGCCTATGGAAGACTTCCCATGAGAACAGACTGAGCAAGCGGCGACAAATTCCTTTACATCGCACAACATCCCGGGCCACCAGAAGCATCACTGGAGAAACGTCAAAGTCCGATTTACCCCAAGGTGGCAGGTGAGCTTGGAGGAGTGCCCCCACTCGAGAACCCGAGACCTAATGGAGGCAGGAACGAATAGGCGGTCCTTTGGGCTGGAACCAGAGTCTTGCAGCTGGGTCCACAGGACAGACCTATAAATATCAACAACAGCTCCCAGTTTCCAACGTTGTAATTTCTCTCGGCCGGGGACAAGTTTCTGGAGAAAAAGGCACAAAGATGGACCTTCTAATCTTTGGGACTCCTTTGAGACAGCACCACCCCAATGCTGGTGCTCGAAGCATCTACCTCAATGATAAAGTACAACTGGGGGTCAGGATGAATGAGAACAGGAGCGGATGAGAACAGATCTTTGATGCGGTGAAAAGCGACGTTGGCTTCAGGAGTCCAGGAGAAGGGAAGGTGTGTTGATGTGAGCCGAGTCAACGGGGCTGTCACCTTACTGTAGTCCCTGATGAACCCCCGGTAAAGTTGGCAAACCCCAGGAACTGTTGTAGCTGCTTCTGGGTGAACCCAGAAGGTTGTAACTGTGCTTTAACAAGAATGTACCCAAGGACATTAACAGATGAGACACCAAATTCGCATTTCCCAGCCTTAATGAAAAGTTTGTTCTCTAAAAGTCCTTGTAGGACCTGTCCCACGTAATGCGTGTGTTCCTCCGTGGTTCTGGAGAAAATTAAAATATCGTTAAGATACACTGATAAATGCACTGACTCAACATTTCTCTTAAAACGTCATTAATTTGATTCTGAAATACTGCAGGAGCGTTGGTCAGCCTGAAGGGCATAAGCAAATGTTCAAAGTGACCTAATGGAGTCTTCCACTCGTCCTCCTCTCTAATTCTCACCAAATGATAGGCATTATACAGATCCAACTTGGTGACTGTGGCCTTGTTGAGGGGTTCAAATGGCGGGTCAATCAAAGGCAGATAAGGTAAAGGACCTTAATGGTAGTTTCATTTTGCCCTCTATAATGAATACATAGCCGTTTTGGCCACAAAGAAAAAACAGCCCCAAGAGTGGGGTCTGTTTGGAGGATGACAAGATTAGCCCAGCTGCCAACGAGTTACTGATATATTCTGCTATTGCTTCTCTTTTAGGGCACGAAAGGTTGTAGAAACCGACTTGAGGGTAGTGGCACACCAGGAACCAATTTCGTAGGGTCAGTGTGGAGGAAGTGACGAAGCTTTCTGGGGAACAGCAGAAAGGTCTGGAGGCAAAACCGAAGACATCTTAGAATGGGAGACAGGAATGGCAGAACACAAACAGTAGGCATGACAGTACGTGCTCCAACTGATGAATAAGAAAGCTACCCAATCTATGTGTGCATTATGTAGTTTTAGCCATGGAAGCCCCAACACCACCGCAGAGGAAGAGGAAGAAATAACTAAAAATGTGAGGAGCTCCTGGTGACTGGCAGAAATGGTGAGTGCCAGATTTACCATCTGGTGAGTAACGGTCTCTAGTGAGGTACCCTCTATAGCCATTTCTGATCGCGGAACATCAATCTCAATCAGCGGAAATTTAACGGAATAAACGAACTCTTATCCATTAAATTAGCACCTGCCCCAGAATCAAAGAGGATGCTAACATCTAAAGACCCCTCTTGATACGAGACAATGGCAGGCAGACAGATCCGAGGATGTGATGTGACGGGTAGTCTCGTCTCACTCACCGACATGCTCGTAGCAGGCGAGGCACAAACCTCCTGGGGCGCATAGGACACTGGGCCATATAGTGTTCTGATTGTCCACAGTATATGCGGAGTCCTCCGATAAACCTTCATTCACAGTCCTTGGGGGTGAGGGGAGTCCAGGCTGTGGTGCCGAACTCGCCTCACCCCCAAGGACTGTGTGGTTCATTCTGAGTGGCAAGCTGATCCTGGACTTCATGCATGCCCAACTGCATGCCGAAGGAATTCCAGCCCTGCTGGATCCATCTTGTGGCCAGAACATGCTGTTATAAGTGGAACAGAGTCACATCCTTATGTAAGGTTTTGACTCTGAGTTTGTTTAACCTCCTTTCTGAAAGAAACCCCAGGGTGGTCACACACCCAACACGCAAGAGGGCGTCAGCCTTGTTTTGATTGCGATGACACCGCAAAAATGAGTTCAGTTACCTCATCTGCCATTGCTGGCTTCTTTTGATGCAAACTCTCCAGCACGACAGTTCTCACAGCAGCACTGCCTTCAGGGTGGCTGCTCTGTGCAGTCCCTCCTATGAACTGTCTCTCCTGGACCAGCTCCAGTGCCTCCTGCTGAGTACAGAGGTGCTCTAATTGTGTCTGTATGTGCAGTTCTCTTGAAGTTATGGCTCAGAAGAACTGTGCTTGTCCTCTGCAGTTTCTTGCTTTAGTGTAAACCAGTCTTTGAACTTATCTGCTTGAAAAAAAAATGGTGTAAGTACATGACTGGCTCAGTTTTGCTCTGTGTGGACTACAACTGTGTCTGAACACTCCTGTAGTATTTTTCCTGCTTATGAGATTTGTTGGCCATGTTCCTGCCAACAAATCAAGGTGAGACAGGTTGTTGAGTTCTTTTTTTGTTGTTTTGTATTCCTGTTTTTCCATTTACAAAAAAGGGTTTTATTTTTTTGAATACCATTGTGTCAAAATTAGTTTTATTTGGATTTTACAGGCAATTTCAACACAACAAGAGGTAAATTAAGCAGTGTAAGTCCACCAGATACTTAAAAAAACAAACAAAAATAGAATAATTAAATTAGAACTTGAACTAGATGAGAGAAATCAAATAAAAAATATAAACAAAACAAACAGAAAACACCACATAGGGCAAAGAAAATATTAAAATATATATATCTTACATCATGTGTTTGTGTGTTTGTGTGTGTGTGTGTGTGTGTGTATATATATACACATATATGTGTGTGTGTATATATATATACACATATGTGTGTGTGTGTGTGTGTGTGTGTGTGTGTGTGTGTGTGTGTGTGTGTGTGTGTGTGTGTGTGTGTGTGTGTGTGTGTATATATATATATATATAGATATAGATATAGATATAGATTTATAGCGAGAGAAACATTCAGATATATTATTATTTTTATTAATTTATTATTATTATTGTGCCATGTTCAACAGAAATTGAAGAATAATGCATAATTCTTAATAATCTGATCAGAAATACCAATCCTTTATTTGTTGCCCAGATGATTTTGATAGAATCCAGGGAATGTGAATGCAGACTGAATTTGGTTATAAATAATGGAAATCACAAAAAGAGAGAAAGAGCACTCCTGTATTTAACCAAAAAGAAGAAGAAAGAGGTGCAAGGCCCTAGGCCCTTTCTCGAGTTTTCAATAATGGAAATCATGCCTTTAAATGTAGCAGAGGGTTTTTGGTTTTTGGTTGTTTTTTTTTTTTTTAAAAAAAGATCAAGGTGTTTTATGAGATAGAATGAGGGAATTCTTGGTAATTATTAGTGATGAAGCTGCAAATCCCACATACCTCTTTATTGTGAACCACTATTTATCAACAGCGTATCATCAAGTTCATAGCAACAGTGAAGCATACCTAAAACACATCAAATTACAGCAAAAAAAATAAAAAATAAATTAAAAAAAGCAGCATTATTGGCCTTTAACTGATGAACTTGCAATACCCACTGGCACAAAGGTCTCCCTAGTTTATCAGAAAACCATGGCAACACACAAGCAAAACCAAATGACACATGGCTGTGTAGTTGACCATGCCTGCCACATATGTAGGTCCCTTGTTCAAAGCCGATGCTGATTTTCCATCCCATATTTTTCAATGTGATCTCCATCTGGTGCATTTGTCTAGCAGTGGTGGTTGTGATGGCCTCATCTTGTGAGATTTTAAGCATTTCACTTTCCCCGATGAGGGGAAAGTGAAACTGTGGTCAAAGCTACCTTCCCCAATAAGCAGGTTTGTACACCATGTCCGGAAAATAATTTTAGACTCGATGAGTACCTCCATGCTGCATTAACAACGGCAGGATGTCACCTGCCGTGCGGTGGTACATTGGGGCAAGTTTCTTTCTTGCCTCCCTTGTTTAAAAGTCCAGCATGGTTTTTATGGCTCTCAGGAGCTTCTTTTGCTTTTCCTACATCAATCAGAAGATGGATTACACTTGACGTGCATCTGTTGTCATCAGTGAAGGAGAAAACCTGCCTATATTGCATCTGATAAACCGAAGGACCCTATAATGATTTTGCAATATTTTTTATTTATTGGCTATCAGCTTTCCAGCAATTTTCATGCTGTGTGTAACCAACACCTGTTGTGATATTATTGCTGTTTTTTCTAGCTAGGCATTTTTTTTTTTTTAGGGCACAAGGAGAATATGAGGGCAGGACCTAATAAAGTCTATAACAGCCCTCTAAGAATGTCAGTGCACATACTGTATATGCTATAGTGAAAAGTAGAGCCTCTTTCTTGGCAGGAGCCATCAAAACACACACTTATATTTAGGACTACATCAGAATCCTTCCTCAGTAAATCTGCAACATCTCCATCAGTCCCCTGGTCCTGTACTCAAACTCCAACCCGTTCTGTTTTTGCCACTTCAGTGCGATATAGTGCGTACAATAATTCATAAGGTTTATTGATAATGACATATTTTGCTGTAGTTGCAGAAACATATAGTATGTATTTGTTGGAAAGAAAAAATTGATTTATTTGAGGGAATAATCAATCATCAGTGTGGGCTTTTTGTGTCTTATCCCCCTGATGCATTTGTGTGAATTACATGGTTTGGAAATTGACATTAGCCAATGAGCTTTTGTATTTAACCCCATATGTTTCTTTGTTTGTTGCTCATACAAAAGTTGGGTATGATTCAATGGTGGAGGAGACACATAGCAAAGGGGCAGACTGGCAATTTCGAAAGAAAAAGAGGTAATCCTTAGACACACATAGACAACAAAAACAACCTTTGTACATTTGTATTTAGGATGTTTTCTTCATACTAGAATTTGAAAAGGCATATTCAAAATGGATCTGCATGAAAAAAAAAATGCCCTGTCTCCTCTTAAAAAAAATACATTAAATTACTATCCCTGGATGTTTCTGTTGTTGAATTGTCAAGATTAATTTTAATTTAAAGATCTATTACACTATTGTAGTTTGCTGGAGAAACTATTGTTATTAAAATGATTCAGGCTTTAGGGAAAAGTCTGGATGTTTAGGATGTTTGTTCTATTTCAGGATCACAATACAATGATGCTGTTGTGAAAAAGCAATCTGAAACTTGTCACATACACCTTCCAACAACAACATGTTATTATTTACATTGTATACCCTGTTAATGAATCACCGTAAAACAGGAATGCACATAAAGCTTTCTTTGCTTTGACAAGCAAATGGAGCTGTGCTGTGCTTAAAATTCACAAAAATAAATAAGGTGATGAGTACCAGTTTTCTCATCTTTGGGGTTTATAAGCATAGTTTTTAACTTGCGTGTCCTTCAAGATGCCACTTTTACTCAATCTCGACTATGCCTCATTAGCTTTATTTTACAATTTTGCAAAGGACTTACTGAGGCACTACTTCTTTTAAAGATGCCAGGGCTGAATGGATCCGGACATGAAGCCTGTTCTCAAATTCATAGCCTGTGTAATCCTCCTAAAAGACAAAAAAAAAAAAAGGATCATTTTACACTTATCTCTCATGCTTAATGTAGAGTAATAACAGGCGTGGAAATAGCCTACCTTTGCTTGAAGTAGCAGTGATCTTCCCTTTCCCACTGTCTGGATCCCAACATGAGGAAAACAACAAAGTTCAGCTTGTGATCACATCCAATTCAAATCGAATAATGCTAATTTATATAATTTCAATATGAAAGTTGCGTTCAGGAGACAGACCTCTGACTGTGCAAGAAATATGCATCCAAGTTCATAGACGGCGTACGGTTGAACATATGAATTAATCTGTCTTGTGTTGTCATCCCGAGCTGCAAACAATAACTCCTGTGTCACAGATAAAATACATTTTAACCAGGTGTATCAGTTATCGATACACATACATAACCAAGCAGATAATCAATTTTCTCACTGGAAATAATGAATAGCTGTACAATGAAGTGTAATGAGCGGATTAATTGAACAATTTTCATTTTCAGCTAAATAACAAAATGACGAAATTCACAACATAAAAGTCAGCTTGATAAAGATGCTTCAGTTTTAATTCTGTCACAGCAACAATAAGTATTTCAAATCTCCTTTTTTTCATACCTGAATGGAATCCTTCATGTTTCCATGACATTTGTGAACAGCACCAAGAAAAAGGTGCTTCAGACCTTTGCATGAAGTTTCATCTAAACCCTGTAAAACTGAAGAGGACACATCACACAGTTTAAAATGCAGTTTGGAGCAAATGCAGCTAACAGTTGACGTTTGCATGGGTGTCCTTGGAGATGTAGTTTGAAGAGTATGAAAAAGTGAATGGTTGTGAGAGATTTGACCTGACCTGCATTGCTGTAGTTCTCTACTGGCTTGACTATTGTATGTTTTACTAAAGCTTGCCTGTAGATAAGTTAGTCAGGCTTTTTCTTTCTTTCTTGACTCAATAAAGTAGTGAGTTAGGTCATATTTTATTTTATTGCTTTCATTTATTTGGCACAAAGACCGCAGTCTCTCCTCCCCCACCTTAGAAAACCTTGTTCACTTTGGCATTTTTAGTAAAATAAAATTCACAGTCTTTCCCTGCAACTGCTTTGACTTATTTTTATTGACATCGTCAGTCTTTAATCTGTGTAAAAAAAAAGGGGGGATAAAACATTAGGTAACGTTTACCTTGATTCATTATCTGTAGTTTAGACGAGGAGCAGTTCTGAAGGGCTTTCCACAGATACAGCACTTCAATCACTCCCAGGATGCATAGATCTCTTGTGGGGGACGTCTTTCTCAATCTTTCTGCCTGAAGACAAAAATCAAATTGAAAGGATTTGTACTGTCGGCTTCCACGTGTTAATAAGAAACAACCTACCCACTCCCCCACTCACCCTTTTAACAGCAAACTGCTCTATCTGGTTGTTCTTTCTTTTGAACAGTTTCTGCACATCTTTAAAAACTTTGGTCGCTCCATTCAGGTCACCTGCAGCCCCCTGACACACTGTCAAACATATAAATATGTATATATATTCATACATAAAACTCGTCCTTTCTTTATTTCCGTACAGGTTGGAACGTAGGAGTAGCTTGAGGCTGCAGTAGACGCTTACCTCCAGTCAGGTAGGCGTAGTAGCACTGAGACCAACGTGACTCATCCTTCAGCCTTTTAAACGACCTGTATGCATCTTCGAAATTTAATTCTATCATGCTGCACCAACCTAACAGAAAGACACGGGGACAAAAGAGATTGACTCCCTCGCTGAAGCTGCATGCCAGATGTGATTGGACAAACATACCGATCTCATAAAGACACACGTGCTGGATCTCTCTTTGGTCTGATGCAAGCTCTAATGCATCATGGAAACTGGCTAGTGCGCTATTTATTTGGCACTGTGGACAGAGAAAAATGATCATAATGATTATGTCAAACACACTTTAAACTGTCATCAGAAGCCCGTGGTTCACATACCTCTAACCGCTGGACGCGACCCTGAAAAAACATGAAGAGGGATGAGTTGGGATAGACCACCGACTTTCTCTGCAGAATAGCTTTGGCTTCCAGTAGTCCTGCTTGTGTGTCAGAGCCATCCAGAGCAAAGAAGGGCAGAACTACCGTGTGGTACCACAAGAGCGCCAGCCTAAGCAAGGGAAAAGGAGGTTGACTGGATGTGTACGGGAACTGATTTACATCACGTCATCATGAAACATTTTCACACATTAGGGAACTGGAAAACCAACACAGGCACATTCACAGAAACTTTGGCTGAGAAGCTGCTGCTCCTTTTAGGCCATCGCAGCTAATAACAGTTTTCTATTTATATTGGCGAGGTCTCCTTTGCACCCTTACACCTTAGTCCAAAAGATCTCTGCTCCTCTTTTAACAAGAACTCACAAGCATCAAATTGTTTTATATTTAATATTTGTGTTTCTGCATTTATGTTTCTGCATGTATGTATATTTTTATTAAATATTTAAATTATACATACAGTTTATTGGACTGTATGGTAATATGGGTGCATCCATCAGTTCAAAATGATAATTAGTGAGTTTTGGAGAAGTGGCAGGATTAAATAAGTCTGCACTTCTCTTGTTTAGACTTGTTAAAGTGCAGTGTTGGATTATCATTTATAAATTGCATATATTTTACATTCATTCTAGTGCAGAATGAATACAGTAATTATATTTCTCTTTTCTATGTTATACTCCTCTTCTGATTAGCATAATATATGCATCACAGACATAGCATTACAGCCAATAGCTTTAAACTTAAGCAACCATCATCCGTAAAATTAGCCAGACAGCTTCTTCACTAAAGTGACTTACGTAGCTAGTGGTGCCTTCATGTCCTTGCTCTCGCTAGCATAGGTAAGAGAAGACAGGCCCTGCAGGCGGTCACCAGGGAATCCCAGCAGGTTAATAATCTTGAGCAGATGAGGCGGTACCATGGAGATGCACAGGTGGAACAGGCCGTAGCCAAAGCTGACGGAGCCCTTGAGCCGGTCCAGCGCCTCCGCAGTGACTCCATTCTCCGCCGATACATTGTAATTGGCATTGTCTGTTTCCTGCCGTGGGCATGCTTCCTGCAGCTGGCTGATGTCGCTGTGGCATTTATTATACATTTTCCATGCTTTACGAAGGATCCAACCTCCTTTAATATAAGCTGTTAGAGACAAAATACTTTTAAGTTAAAATATTCTGATTTCTTTCTGCAAACAGCTAGGTGTACAGATTAAATAATAGTAATTAACAAGGCATATGCATCAAAACAGACTGATTCACACAAATAAAAAGTTTGGACTTCTTGTGGATTTTTTGAATGAGATCTTTTCCATTCTGACTAAGGGTATCTTTTTAGCCACGATTCAGTAAATTCCTAAATGTTTGTGAGAGCTGTTCAATATCAAAGTCCTTTACTTAGAGTGAGTGCAAAGATGTCAAACAAATATTGACACAGAAAAGACTTTGAACACACTCAAGTCAGAACAAATAATGACCTATGTCGTAAGCACATGAAAACAGCAGAACTAAAACCAGAGTTATCGAAGCTTTTGGTCCATTTTACTATGAATAATTATGAATTGTTGCGCACAAAAGAATATGAGATATTTTTTTTATGTTTGCTATGGTTGTGATCTGGTTTGGATTTTTTTTATGGTATTCCAACACAGCTCTCTTTTGTACAGATTTGGAATAAATTGGGAGATTTGTTCAAAAACCTGTGATTGTGGATTAAACAGATGTCTGACGAACCCAAGATAAGGATAAGATAAGAACACAACTATTTCCTGTTAGTCACAATAATGATCAGTATTAAAGCTGGCCAAAAACCTCTCCTGAATGTGCTTCAGTAAAAGAATAATAAAATTAGTGATGAAAAAGAAAATACATTATGTTTATTCTGAATGAAATGTCCCGTGCAAGAGAAGCCCCTCAGATTTAACACTTTGTGCAGTGGATTCCACATGATCAGTGTGGATCAAACTTCCCCCGTGTGGATTAGATCTGAATACCTGAAAGTTCCTGCTTGATGAAGGAGAGCACAGACAGATACACCTGACAGTCAGCAACAATGATCTGTCTCTGTAGTCGGTCCACAACCACGACACCTGACCTCTGGGAGTCCATCTGTAACACACAAACACATATTCTACATGCCGTATAGACACACACTTTACATTGCTCTTTAGTAGATAGCAATTGTCCTCAGCTGCTTCCAAATTCTTTATTTACTGGGTCAATGACGTTTTGCAGTAAACTTATTGTAAATATTTGTTCATACTATTTGTGAATTGGCAACAGTTATTTACTCACACTATTTTTGATCTTGTTTCTGATCGTCTCTAAGACTCCAGCGCTGTCGGCCTCACACAGTTTCTCTGTGGTCTTCAAGTCATCGCAGGCCATCTGCATCTTCTCCTCCTCAAATGTCATCATAGCGTTCTGCAACGCACAATGAAATGTCCTGACCCAGCAGCAACCAACAAAGCCAGTCCTCTGTTGCATGCAATATGACACATTCTAAGTTTAGAATAACGTGCAATGCCCGCACACAAACAACAACAACACAAAATGTGTGTGTGCGTGCATATAAATATATCAAAGCTCATTGCTCAGAAGAAAGGAATTATTGTTGTAATCAGAGGGTTGCAGGTTCAAATCGCACGACAGGTCAAGGGTTACCAACGCTCCTGGCTTGTGGACGTGTTGATAGCAAAGGTCAAATTCACTGTCACCAATTTCATGAATTCACACAGAAAACTGCCCTTTTGGGGTATGGGTCCCAGTTCAGATGTTACTATCCATAGAACCTGATATTGGGCTTTACCCACAGCCAGAGGAAAGCCCGACAGCGACTGCCACCACTGCTCTTCCTCTCAGCTGCTGGCTTCTACCTGTCTTAGGTGGGATAAGAGACAGAACCCCTTCTGAACCCACCCTGTTTCTCCCACTAGCTGTACAGGGAGATTGCGGGAAGGGCTAGGAACCACCCGCTAATCTCTCATCCACTTGCAAAAGAGCTACTACAGGCCTGTGTAGCTTGGTTAAAATTTACTGACTCACTGGTCAGTGGTTCAGTCATTCCCTGATGTTCTGCCCAGCCACACCCAGCCTCAGGTCTCCTGTTGTTCCCCACCCACGCAAGTTGTACCTCAGCCACCTATCTTGAGCCTCTACTTTTCAAGTATTTTGCTCATGCTCGTTAAAATCCCTATCCTGCCTCTTGTCTCAGTGTCTGTGTTGTGGGTTCAGTTATCAGCCTCTGCAAAACAGACGTAACAACCGGCTTTATACTGTTTTGTCATAATATTACACTTGTATGTGAATAAGCATGTCTGTGCATGTGTGTACATGACCGCCAACCTGTGAAGCAGCACTCACCCTCTCATCACTGGCATGATGCTCGTGTACATCTCTGAGAGCAGAGATGTTTTTGAGAGCAGAACGCATCAATTATGCTAATGGTTGAAATAATGCCATAAATGACATTGGTGCTGACAGTAATGCAGATAATTTGACAGATGCGGTTTGCTTCAGCCTTTGATACTTTCTCTTTCTATTATGAGCCATCTCTAAATGTTGTATACGACTATAGAGTCGTAATTCCGCTGCAATGCAGACTATTCATTATTGATGAATAGAACTGGTGTATTACAGTTTCTTTTATTTCCTCATGTGCTTTAAGAGATGATGCTATAAGCAGGCGACAGGGAACTCACCAGAAAGCTGACAAAACTGGCACCAAAGCTCATCAGTGGGCTTTGAGTCCTACAGAGAGAATAAGAATGAAGCAGATGGATCGTAGTTATCATCTATAACCGGCACTTCATGTCTGATGTCTGATGTGCATTAAGGTGCATATCACTGTGCCAGGCCACATATTATATACAGCTGAATTAATAATCATGGTGCTACAGCTTGTCTCTGTTATTATTACACTGATATTTTGATTTTTAATTTAATACAGCGGTATGGCAGTAGGCTGAACTGTTGGCAAGACTCCACACTGTTCAAATTCAAACATCTTTTTTTTGTTCACATCACATACTCTTACAATGACAAAACCCCTCCTTCATTGTTACCAAACCTGTATCTCCTGAACAGCTCGTCGCTCTCTTTGAATCCGTTGTTGAGCAGCATGTTAATGCCTTGCAGGGCCATCTCAGCATCATCTATGTGCTCTGCCTTCCCCCCTATCTGCTGTTGCTGGGACTGCTCCAGACCCGCCATTGTTTATCCTCCAGCTGCGATACTGTGGGATAAGAAGGGGATTTTGTTCTGAAACAAGCCCACATTGGTTCCTTCCCACTGGTAATGGAGAGTAATTGCAATTAAATGTTCCTTTGCGTTGGAAAAAAAAAAGGAGAAAAAAAGATGGACACAGAGAGAGCTCCCTCTTTCTTCAGCAGTGTGTGTGTGTGTGTGTGTGTGTGTGTGTGTGTGTGTGTGTGTGTGTGTGTGTGTGTGTGTGTGTGTGTGCACCTCAGGAAGAGGTCTCACTCCATCGTTTCGAAGACACAATAATCCAGAGACGCACGCTTATCGTTGCATTTGTTGACGTTTGACAGACCATGACATCCATCTGTCGGCACCCCAGTAACGCGCTCCGATGGCGGCAGCATGTCATCATTTACATAACGGGATGTACGTTGCTTCGGCCAATCCACACAGCGCAAACAACCGGAGGATGGAGGGAAGACGGACGCGAAGGCGGAAAGCGAAAACTGCATCCCGTCAGCATCCACTGCTAACGCCCTTCAAGTCCAGCCCTCTGCTCCCAGCTTCGGGCTGTGGACGCGCACTGACCGCGACTTTTCTGGCGTATATACCATGTAAACTTTGATTCTGATTTTCAAAAAATGTTTAGGCAGGTTACGTGAATGTAACACAACATTTTAAGGATCGATGAAGATCATCTTTTTTTGTTTGTTTTTTTACTGGAATTTATTTTAATAATTCAATATCAAAATTGGACACAATGGACAGTCGCTCTTTGGTTTTATACAATTACATTATAAAAATACTAAAACCTAGATGGTTATTTTTAAACAGAATTCTTTTTGTACGTGTTATTGTCTGCATGAGACATAAAAAATAGTTTTGTTCTTATTTGTTGATGCATTGTCCTACAATTTGAAAATTCTGAAATTTGAGCTTGAAAACAATGAACATTCTTTTTTTTTTTTTTTTTTGACTGTTCTACCAACAATACACATGTCAGTTTTGTTTTGTTGTTTTTTTAAATACATACAATTATTTAATTAAATGGCACGTATTTGAGGGTCTGTCCCACTGAGTAACTTATTGGGATTTTATACTTCTTTTTTTTATGTATTTCTTTTTATGATTCTTTTTTGTCTCATTTAATAGACTAGGATTGTATTACCATGCATTGAACCTTTAATCAGCAAGGGTGCAATGGAACAATGACTAATAGCATGCTTAGACATTAATGATTGTACAACCAGGACAACAGGTACTACGGACTCAAAACATAGTTCATGGACAGGGTGATCTGGTTAAAACTTTACCATAAGGCATATAGTGAGTGATTAAAGGATTAGGGTCTGCAGGAAAATGTTTGTCTGCTTGACATTCCAGGGGACCTGCAGGCATGACGACTGGGGGACTCAGGCCGAACGGTGAGAACTGGAATCAGATTACAAGGGGGCACTGACAATCACATGGGCTGAAGCAGGAGACCCACCTTCACACTATCTGGATGTTTGTATGAAAGACTGGCATAGAGAAAAAAACAGGTCATTAGACCTCGTGGACTGACACACGAGATCAGAGAAACAGGTCTAATCCAGAGCTCTGTATTTCAAATAATTTTGCTCCTTTGGTAATAAATCTCACAATTATTAATTTTAATATGACGGTCTGGCTCATCATTAAAATGAATGCTTGAGGAGATGGAGGCGTTTCCCTTCAACCTGGAGTCATTATTTTCCTGCCACAATACCTCAAAAGCAATAAATACACAGTAAATGATGTCATTAGGTTCCTAGGAGTATTGTTTGATGAAAAGCTAACAAGGTAGCAACACATTAACAACGTCAAAAACAAGTGGAAAAAATAAATTAACATTTTTTTTGAGATGTTCGGCATGATGAGATTGGGGAGCAGTAAGAGTGACTTTATATTCCAGGCCTATGTGAGATGCTATGAGGCTATAAGGTTTAATAAAAACAATGTCATCTTAAAAAGCTGGATGTGGAGCAGGCACAACGAATTAAAACATGCATTAGAGCTTTAAGAGCATCTCCAGTTGCATTTGTACAGGTGAAGGCAGGAAAGCAACCATTAAACATGAGAAGGTTCAAGGTATTGCAGGCATATTGTGTGTATCTGCAGGGGCACAATAGCTTCATCCCACCGAGGCTATTTTGGTGGCAGGACTGTTGGGAGCTCAGAACTTAAACATGCGAGGAAGAAGTTTTTGGTCCACACCTGTTCTAATGAGAAGAATTTCCATGAGGCTTGTCCAGCCTGCCTGGGGATTGTCTATGACAAGAGTGCATCCACAAGCTCTTGTGCAAATTGCTACCTGCTCAGGGGCTCAACCCTGGAGAGACGGGTGAAGTTCAATTAGAAAGTACTTGGTTCAGCAACCGTGGCTCAGAGGGCTCCCCTTTTTTTTCTCCTCAGAGGACCCAGCTGTCTCTGTGTCCAACAGCGAGGAGTCTCTGGTGAGTGGCCCCATCAAAAGCTGGGCAGGCCACATGGAGTTAATTGGACAAGCTAGCTGAAGATGAGCCAGTCCCTTCTGACAGTGTTAGCCACCGCCCACTGATCGGTCATCCACGCCCACACGCCTTTCCTCTCGCCATTCCATCGCTCAGCTGAAAAGCTAGAAATTGACTTCCCATCACCTCCACTACCTGATAAACAGTCCCGATCCACTTATTAACATCATAAGCAAAATAAAAACAAACAAAAGGAAAATAAGAGTAAACCTTTCATAATAAAAGAAAAAAAATGATCTCACTCTGAATGCGGATCCCGAGTCTACAGTTTACCTTTCCTTGGATTGGAAATATGTTGCATCTCAGGTGAGCAGACACTAGTGGCACTGATCCACAGGTTTCTCACCTCGGGTTGTCTTTGTCAATATGGAACAGGGTGAAAACACAACCCCGGCTTTACTCCATGTAGGTTTGTGCAGCCAACTGCGCAGAGGTATGTATGTTTGTTTCTCCGGCTTGTTAGACAAGTGGGTTGTTTTTTCCTCAAATTGGGCAACCGCCACGATGTGAAAACTATGAATTGTGCACAGTGGGCGAGTTCATGCTGTGGGCGTGCACGCATGAAAACTCATGAAAAGAGAGTCAGTGAGAACAGAGGGAGGGAGGAGTGAGTAGTGTTTGAATATGTAATCCACTCAACCGCCACGATGACACTAGTCGTGACCCGACAGTCGACAAGAGAATTTCAAAGTATCGATCTCATCACGCAAGTACCGATCAATAGCAACATTAACGTTCGTCTCATTGTGGATTGTTTGATCGATCCGCACACTACGAATATGAAGAATAGCGATTTTTAGTAGAATAATTACGATGAATGTTGGAGCAGCCGTTACAGCTGTGAAGAGTAGCAGGGTGTTACTCGATGATCAAATAATTCCAGCTGTAATTGTAATAGAAGATGGAAAACTTCATAAAATAATCCCGCATGAAGACTTTTCAGCAGACGCTGACTCAAAGGTAACATTTAAGATTAATTATATAAATGTGTGACTGTAGAAAGGAATTTCATGCTACCTGTGATAAAAGTAGCGCAATAAGTGCAATTTCATCTTATATAAGTATTAGCATTGTAAATGATTTTTATCATAATATTGATTCATAAATGTCTCCTTGGTGTTTTGTGTCTTCCTATTCATGAAGAATAATATTCCAAGTTACGTCCTTAAGTCATCGGTGGTCATGACACCGATATCTTGCGCTGTCTTTCGGTCTTCTGTTGCGCTTTTTAAAGTGAAGCTGGCTTTCTGATTTAGAACAAAATATTCTTTGCATCATGGAAAGACGACACGGGGTACCCGTAACATCAACCTAACTGAATGACCCTCATGTATCAATCTTGGGTAGAAACTTGCGCAGATCTGAGTACAGAAGTCATGGTATGAAAAGACGCACCTGTGATTCATAAGAAATTTCGTATTTGCCAATTCAGCGTATCGATTTACCCGGGACAGTCCCGGTTTTGAGCCTTGTGTGCTGTGTCCCGGCGGATTTCAACAGCCCCATTGTTTTGTCCCTTTTTTACGCAAGGTCCGTACCGGGCATTCTGACTTTTTCCTTTTTTTTTTTTTTTTTT
>BJFM01004799.1:0-12589 GCA_016586285.1 Arothron firmamentum | reverse complement strand
TTTTTTTTTTTTTTTCTTTTTTTTTGTTCAATCGACAAAACACTACACATGGCAGCAAGTCATTTAAAACCATCAGAGTGCATTCTGGTTGGAACTCGTTGCCATTGACCCATGTGTATATCAATCACACAGTTGTCATAGCGATCTGTAATCTGAAGCAATTAAAAAACTCCACTGTTCAGGAAGGAAAATAGAGAGACACATGATCCCATCCATATCAAAATCATGGCTTTGGAATGTCTCTCCATCTTCAAGTTGCTAGAGATGCACATCTCAGAGGACCTGTCCTGGACAATAACACCTCCAGCCTGTTTAAGAAGGCCCATCAGTGCCTCTTCTTCTTGAGGACACTGAGAAAGAACAACCTCTCCACTGCCATCCTAGGCATTTTTTACCGTTGTGCAATTGAGAGCATCCTTACCATCTGTATCACAGTCTGGTGTGGAAATTGCTCTGTTGTTGACCACAAGGCACTGCAGAGGGTGGTGAAAACTGCCCAACGCATCACAAGGACTTCACTTCCTGCCATCGAAGATGTCCAGAAAAAGCGGTGGTCACCCCATCTTACGCCCAGAACTCAAAGGCGCCGCCAACTGAAGTCAAACAGAAATAATTAGACCAAAAAACAAACCAAACATGGGTTTCTCAGGAAAAAAACGGGTTATATTTTATCAGATGAATGCAAAATGATTCCATAAAAAACAGAGATATTTATTTTATTCAATGATACTTTAGTTTTTATGTACTTTTTAATCTGTAAGGAATATATGGCTGCCTGTGCTTAATGACCAGTTTGAGGTTTGTTTAAACAATATTTTTAAATTTTTTAATTGTAATTGTTGATTTTCCTGTGCTTCACCACGAATCCACACTGACTTTAACTTGCGTACACAATGCTCACGTCCAGTATGATAAATGTTTAAATAAATATTTGGTTTTGACGTCCATGCGTGCATGTGTATTACAATCTGCGCAAATGAAAATGCCTTAAACAAACACTCCAAAAGTTTCTTTATTTCTGTGGTGTCAGGTGTTGGATGTTGGTGACAGTGTGGTGATGCCAGGCATTGTCGACTGCCACGTGCATGTGAATGAGCCAGGACGCACCTCCTGGGAAGGGTTCTGGAGCGCCACCAGGGCTGCCGCGGCAGGAGGAGTGACAACGATCGTCGACATGCCCCTGTAGGTGATATAGTTGTTCTTTTTCAGTTGTTTTCCTGTAATAACATGTAAAATTAAAGGTGCATATTTAAAAACAAACAAACATGCAAACTGAAACAATAACATTACATGAATGGTAAAGATAAAGTTTAATTAAAAACACACACACACACACACACACACAAAAACAACTCCAAACAATTGGAATGAATGAAATAAGTCACACAAAGTTCTTTCATCGGCAACAATACTCACAGGTCCATGATGGAGACTTTAGAAAAGCAAATTAAAAACAACAACAACAAAAAAGAAGGATTCTGGCCAGTGTGTGTAATATTACTATCCTTTTACAAGACACAATTTCGTCACAGAGCTGATCTTTGTTTTATTTGATGAATCCAGGGGTTTTTTTAATATATATATAATTTATAAAGATAATTCTCCTGGTTTGTTTCCCCATTTAGATTACTGAAAGGGAACCCAAACTTTGTAGACATAAGCCTTATTAGAGTACTTTTGGGGAATGAATAAAGATTTCATCACAGTTAGAAAGCACACAGAATCCACCATGTTTACTTCTACTTTGACCATTCCTGGCTGATAATGTAGTTTTGTTGCTCAGTCTTGCACATGTATTACTGAGGCAGCACTGCATTATAAATCCTTTTTTATTTCTGTCCAAGCATGTGGTTGGTGTTTAAATGAGTGAGGAGTCAAAACATTATGGCTTTTTTATTATTATTTTTAAATAAAATGTGACTATGTTCCAAAATTAGAAACAGCATTCCTCCAACTACCACTCTTGATAATTTCAACGAGAAGCTGCGGGAGGCGACAGGAAAGTGCTTTGTGGATACAGCTTTCTGGGGAGGAGTGATTCCTGGAAATGAGGTAGAGTCAAGCGCACTGGGATGAGTTCTAACAGAGCTATATGTAAATCACTGTCGTCTGCTCACAGCTGGAAATCCGACCCATGATCCAGGCTGGAGTAGCTGGCTTCAAGTGTTTCCTCATTCACAGCGGGGTGGAGGAGTTTCCACATGTGATTGACTCGGATCTGCACACAGCCATGAAGCAGCTTCAAGGCACTGGAAGTGTTTTACTGGTGAGCACATCGACACTAACATTTCACATTAGTGTCTAAGTACAGTAATCATATCAATACATTCAACACCTTCTGTCTGTCTCTTATAGTTTCACGCCGAGACAAAACTGCAACAGAGAAATGGTAACATATGTATGTTTCAGACACTTTAGGTTTGATACAAGAGATAGAGGTTTATCCGAAGGTGAAATAACACTGTGATTACACATTGATTATAAAATGTTGATCTATCCCTTATCCAATTGAATAAGCAGAAGGTCCAACAGACTTGTTTGAAGTTCATGAGGGTCGATTGTCTTTTTGCTCCATGGAATAACCTGACTTAAATGATTGAGTGCCTTCACAGAGATGTTGCCCATACTTTTCCCCAGAACTCCTGCATTTAGACCCTACTCAGTACTCTACCTTCCTGCAGTCCAGGCCAGACATAATGGAAATAGAAGCCATTCGGACTGTCACAGAACTCTGCCTCCGCTACCAGTAAGACCATCAGTGGCCTTGCATCCAATCATAATATAGTACCACGTCAAACAAACTTGCATTTAGCAACATTTGGCAAACATTGCCTCCTCCAGGGTGCGTTGCCACATAGTTCACTTATCCTCTGCAAAGCCACTGGAACAAATCCAGGCTGCGCGGCGGGCTGGAGCACCTTTGACCGTGGAGACGACCCACCACTATCTCAGCCTGTGTGCGGAGAACATACCTGCAGGTGCCACGCAATTCAAATGCTGTCCACCAATCAGAGATTCCATTAACCAGGTAAATATAATTTACAAACAATAACATCTCTTTCCAGTATGGCTGAGAACACACCCCCTCGTGTCACTGTTCTTGGTGAGACCGGTTCAGCAATGATTTTGTTTTCCTAGGCGCAGCTATGGTCCGCGCTAAAAGCTGGCCACATTGATATGGTGGTGTCTGACCATTCCCCTTGCACCCCTGACTTGAAGAATCTGGATAGCGGTGATTTCACTCAGGCATGGGGAGGAATTTCCTCTTTACAATTTGGTAAGTCAATCCAACAAATGCAAATAGGATCCTCTTACAAACTTACAAGAAGTAATCAAATATAATGTAATTCACAAAGGTATAACCTAATATATCCTTTGTTTACTTAACTGCTAATGTGAGGGAGGGTACAAATCATTTAAAATCTTCACTTGTGAAATTACACAGAATGTCTGAAAATTTAAAATGGTATTTGATATATTACGTAGACTATACATGTATGCAGAATAGGTTTTTAGCTGTAAACTTTTCTTTAACAATCATTCCGGTAAACAAGTGAGTGAAACATGTAAGTGACACGTTAGGGGTCAAATTATCATTTACTACTGTGTGTTGTGAGTGTTGTGCTGCCTGTTTTCCACTCATCAGTCCATGTCCGTCGCCTTCTTGTTCACAGGCCTGCCTTTGTTCTGGACTTCAGCCAGTAAGAGAGGCTTTGAGCTGTCGGATGTAGTTCGTCTCCTCAGCAAGAGAACAGCCCAACTCTGCAGCCTTGACGGTCTGAAGGGCAACCTGGCCCCTGGTTATGATGCAGACCTGGTCGTCTGGGATCCAGAGAGATCATTTCAAGTTAGTAAGAAGAATCATCTGCAGTAGGATTCATTTTGTTTTGCCTTAAAATCAAAACCTAGCATATCACATGTAATCTCAAACCTGTTTGTAAAATATTAAAAAAAAAAAAAAATTCCAGTTGCTAAATTTGGTGTTAATATTGCATGTTGTAAACTGGCCTATAAACATTCCAATGATGGCTGTAATATAACATTAACATTGAGTCTTTAAGGGGAAAAGCTACATGGGTTGGATAATTGAAGTTTTTAAAGGTAAGGGCCATCTGCTCCCTGTATGTTTCCAGTGAGGGTTGGACTCTGCCAGGGCTGCCCTTTGTCACCGATTCTGTTCATAACTTTTATTGACAGAATTTCCAGATGCAGCCATAGTGTTGAGGGGGTCCGTATTGGTGACCTCAGGATCGGGTCTCAGGTCGACAAGTGGATCGGTGTGGCGTCTTCAGCAATGCGGACTCTACACCGATACGTTGTGGTGAATGGAGAGCTGAGTGAAACGGCGAAGCTCTCAATTTGCCAATCGATCTTCGTTCCTACCCTCACCTATGGTCGTGAGCTTTGGGTAGTGACCCAAAGAACAAGATCGCAAGTACAAGCGGCCAAAATGAGCTTCCTCGGTAGGGTGGCTGGGCTCTCCCTTAGAGATATTGTGAGAAGCTCTGTCATCCTGGAGGAGCTCGGAGTAGAGCCGCCGCTTCTCCGTATTGAGAGGAGCCAGATGAGGTGGCTCAGGCACTTAGTTAGCATCCCTCCCGGACGCCCCCCTGGTGAGGTGTTCAGAGTACGTCCTTCCATTAGGAGGCCCCCTACCGGAGACTATGTCTCTCAGCTGGCCTGGGAACGCCTCGGGATCCCCCCAGAAGAGCTGGACGAAGTAGCTGGGGATGAGGGAAGTCTGGGCTTCCCTGCTTAGGCTGCTGCCCCCGCGATCTGACGGATGGATGGATGGATGGAAGTTTTTGACGCCTGTCGAACACACTAGAGGATCTCTGTCCCAATTATTTCTGACCAATTTGGTCCCCCAGATGGTCCCCCATCTTTAAATGTTTGATTATTTTACTGCTCTAGAGCGATATAAAACACCAGGCATGAAACAGTCCTCACGTCTCCTACATTTTTCAAACTGGTTAAGATTTGAAAATCCTTGTGTGCTCCCAGTCTAAGTGAATATATTCTATCTATTCCTTTATATTCATTTAAATTTCTGCTATGTGTTGCAGATTACGGAAGAACACATACATCATAAAAACAAGGTAAACCACATGACTTCTATGTTTAGTTTGGACATATAGAGCAGGTACAGATATATTTGAATGGACTTATTTTCTTTGCAGTTAAGTCCGTATCTTGGCGTCACGCTGCAGGGAGTAGTGCGTGCCAGCATTGTCAGGGGGAGGCTGGTGTACCAAGAGGGCTCCTTTTGCCCAGAGCCTCTGGGAAAACATCTTCTCATCCCTCAGAGGAAACATCAAACCTGGCTGTGAACAGTACCAAGAAACAACTAATAAACTTTAACTAAGTTGTGTCGTCTGTATAAGAGGAGATTCAAATTCAATTTCAAAATTCTTTTTTTCCCTTAATTTTTTTATTTTTATTTTTTTAGAAAATTAAAAGTACCAGAGGGACAGCACATGTAGGATGTTTTGGAGACAAAGTCAGAGAGGCTACATTGAGATGGTTTGGAAATGTACAAAGGAGGGGTAGTGAATACAGTGGTAGTAGGATGCTGAGGTTGGAACTGCCAGGCAGAAGGCTGGAGGAAGACCAAAGAGGAGGTTTATGGATGTGGTGAAAGAGGACATCAAAGTAGTTGGTCTGACAGAAGAAGATGCAGAGGATAGGGTGAGATAGAGGCAGATGATTCGCTGTGGTGACCCCTAAAGGGAAAAGCCCAAAAGAAGAAGAAAAGTACCATGAAGAAAAATTATTTTGTTAGAAAAATTATTTTGCAAATTAAAACAGAAAAATACAAACTGCTCATGAATGATTGAATAAATAAATAAATAAATAAATAAAGCAACACATTGTTTTAGGCATTGCATGTTTTTTTTTTTAAAATATCCTCTTTTTTTTTTAACCTGAATATTAGATCAGAAATTTACACACTATCTAGTATTAAATAGAAAGTAACTAACCCTAACCCTGTACTTGGGTTTAAGTCAGTGTTCTGTTTCTTACCTTACCTTACCTTACCCTGCTCTACCCTTTCTTGTGCATTTAAATGTTCCCCATTTTACTTTAAAATGACTAGAAGTAGAAAGTAAACCAAATATTTACATATGTACTGTATATTGCTGATACTTTGACCGATGATGGTTTTAGTAGAAAAGTATACAACCATTTTAACACTTTCTACCAAGACATCCAGTAAGATTTATTGTTTTTGTTGCTTTTGTTACCTGGTTGTAGCAGCGTAATCTAAAAGTGCTGTGTCAATGATCTATGGTCAATGATTAACTCCTGCTTCCTTATCTGGGAAATGTGAACGTATAAAGCTCTCTGTACTCATTACCCACCGAGAGCAATGAGCATGAGGGAAAATGAAAATGCTGCAAGCCTCTCCTGACACAAGAACCTCACTGGTCAGATTGAGGGGTGGGGTTAATCTAGAGTTTAACTTTGGCTGCTTGCTCAGGTTTTTGTGTTTCATTTTCCTGGGCTCAACACACTAGCCAACATGTTGTCTGTTTCCATACCTCCACCCCAATGTCTGAAGAAACCTTTAACAGTTCCACAACGTCATATGTTTGGACCTGGACCGTCCAATGTTCCTCCACGAATTTTAGAAGCTGCGGCCAAACCAGTCATCGGACACATGCATCCAGAAATATTTGAGGTAATCTCACACAACACAATATGACTTGTCAGACATCTAAAAAAAAAAACCCATCCAAATGCTTTTGTGGAATCGTGCCAAAACCTAAAATTTGTAGGGTTTTTTTTCTGGTCTTAGAGGAATTTTCTAATCTAATTGTAACCGTGAATGTAATGGTTAAAATACTTTTCAGTTTTGGACTTCTCAGACTAGACATCAGATCAACCACATCTGCATGTTTTTATCTTTTAATGTCTAATTTTCATTTGTCTTCCTATCAAATATATTGAGATTGAACTGCTGCATGCTTTCCCTAAAGAATTATAATGCTTGAGTAAAACTGCAATATGGCCATTTTGGTTTTTCATATTAACTGACTTGATTATGAGGAATAATTTATATAATTGAGGATTAAGTTTATTTGTGAATAATCCCAGACTATAAGTAGAAACCAACATATCCACAGATACATCCAGTAAATAACTGAAAATGAAAAATTTAATTTATTCGCTGCAGGTCAAAGGTGTACAGCGAAATTGCCTGTCAACATTTGTTCATTTTGCATGCCAGATAATGAACGACATTAAAAGTGGGATCCAGTACGTGTTCCAGACCCGGAACATAATGACTTTTGCTGTGAGTGGCACTGGTCACACTGCTATGGAGTGTGCCATCTTCAATGCAGTGGAGGCCGGGGAGAGCGTCCTGACTGCTGTCAATGGCATTTGGGGAGAGCGAGCAGCAGACATGGCTGAGAGAATTGGTAAGACATGGTGCACTTTTTTAACTTTCTTCTTTTCTTTTTCTACAACAAATGTCATCATCTTTTCGTGCTAGATCACAGAACCAAATGTTCTCAAGGAAAGAGTATAACTCCCAAAGTGGCTTTGTTTTTCATTCTGTTGAATCACATAAATAATTTAAAAAATATATTTTGGCTACTGCAAGAAGTTGTTCAAAGTTACTTTTGTCTTTCTTTCTGTAATACTTACTGCAAATGAAACTGCATCATTTAATATTGCCCGTCAACAACGCAAATATAATCTGTAACTTTTATCTACAGCCAATGAATAAAAGCATTGAGAAGATGCAAAAAAAAATTCTCTAAAATGTTGTGGAATATAAATTTAAAAGAAGGCAGAGAAAGTGAAAATTGCACAACACGAATACAGTAGTTGTATTTTTTTTTTTTTTTTTTTTTTTTACTGTTCATAGGGATTCTCATTATTGTACTACAGGTGCCAGAGTAAACTCCATTGTGTCGTCCCCTGGAGGCTTTTTCACAAATGCAGAAATTGAGCAGGTATCACTTCACTGATATTACTGTAAACACACCACTCACACAACGATTTATTTGGAGTAATAAGAGTTCTTTTTGTAAGGCCTTGTCAAAGTACAGGCCAGTGGTGTTCTTCCTTGCCCATGGAGAATCTTCTACAGGTGTCTTGCATCCTTTAGAAGGCATCGGACAACTGTGCCACAAGTGAGTTGGCCTTATGGTCGCACTAGAAACGTTAATAAAAAAATTATAAAATCTGTGTGTCCATCATTCCCACAGGTATGACTGCTTGTTTCTCCTGGACTCTGTGGCATCATTAGGAGGGGCCCCTCTTTATATGGATGAGCAAGGTTTAGGAATGAATTGTTATAGACTGATCGATTACATTCTGTTGTTTTGGCAGCAACATGAATATTTAATGTTTATATTTGCAGGTATAGACATCCTTTACTCAGGCTCACAAAAGGTTCTAAATGCTCCTCCCGGAACAGCCCCCATCTCCTTCAGTGAAAGAGCATGGTGAGAGAAACTGGACATAGTTCATACGGTAGTTGTATGCCATTTTATATGTGTTTTATTCATGTTCACATAAATGAAATTAAATGCATCCACAGCCAGAAAATATTTAACCGAAAAACAAAGCCCGTGTCATTCTTCTTGGACTTGAAATGGCTTGCTAACTACTGGGGATGTGACGACAAACCATCACGAATGTGAGAAACAAACTCGTTTGTGCTTTCCTAATGAAACCAGTTGTCTGATTAGATCCACGTGCATTGCACTGAATATTGCACCATTTTCTCCTAATAGATATCATCACACAGGACCAGTCAATGCATTTTACTCCCTTAGGGAGAGTTTGGCCATTTTTGCTGAAGAGGTAAGGGTTATAAATCAAGCATTCACTAATCAGTTTTGGAGATAAACACTGATTTTCTGTGCCACTAATGTGCTGTATATAACATATAACATAATGTTATAACTTGAAACAAATATCTGCCATTGATTTTCTGAATATGTTGCATGTTAAATGAGCAAGTGCTGAGTCCACAACTTTTTTTTAACTAAATAAGAGCGCAGGTATGAAGGCATTTGACATTTTTGTCTTGAAAATACGATAAATATATGACAACAAAAATATAGGTCTTGTAAATATAGGCCTTTTTAATAGTGGCATAATCATGCCTGTATTATTTTTTTTATTTGTATGAACATGAGTATTTATTTATTGGGTCAATTTCTTTTTTCAAGATATATACCCATATACAAGTGAATATACATAATTTACTGTGCAATAATTTACTGTAGTCTCATACATATTTTTTAATGCAATCAGATTTTTGCTAATGTTTTTTTTTTACAACCCCCCCACCCCAAAAAAACCCAACTGTCTAATATGTGGAGAGTTCACTAAATGTACTGTAGTTGACATTTCTTTTATGCCTACTGTTTATCGCACATTTATATTGCATATAACCATGCATACATGTTGGCCTACATACACTGTATTGTACATCACTTCCATTGTCCATCACTGACATTGAAGGAATATTTCCACCTGTTGTAGAAATGTGCTCAAAGTACCCAAGTATTACACAATTAAGCGTCATCCTTATACAACCACCAACTTTTTGTATTTTTAGGGTCTGGAAAATTCCTGGAAAAGACATGAAAAAGTGGCAGAATATTTCCACACTGGTCTAGAGAGCATGGGTCTCAAACTTTTTGTTAAAGAAAAGGTGAATTTTTTTCATCTGTATAGTCTTTTGTGTTTTTTTTTAGCTGCAGTGTTGAAAAAAATCTACCCTTTATCTTTAATGTCTTCATCAAGGCTTCTATAAACCCTTTGTTTTCCATGTCCTTTTTTTGCTGTTCTTTGACAAACAACAGCTCTCAGCACTATAAAATGGAGTTTATGCCTAGCTCATATAAATAAAGTTTGATTGTTTGATTGATTGAAAATGATTGTTACAGAAAGCAAGACTTGCTACTGTTACCACTATTGTTGCTCCTCATGGATATGACTGGAAAGAGATCACAAATTACATCATGAAAACATACAACTTAGAGATTTCTGGAGGACTTGGACCATCTGTTGGCTTGGTGAGAAAAGATGTTAGCCCACAAACATATTCTGTACAGTCTCACTGAGGTTTTTGTCTTTTCAGGTTTTACGTGTAGGACTTATGGGGTGTAACAGCAGCAAGACCAACGTGGATATGGTGCTAGCAGCACTGAAGGATGCTTTGAAACACTGTCATAAAAGCAAAGTGTAACATGTTATCAGATACTGTTTGATGCTGGAAAATATCACATAGAATATACGAATTCTAAGTCAAAGTCTGAACTGTGACGTCTTCAGTCAACTTCAGGTGGACATTACTGAGAGTGGAGTAATAAATTAAATATATTCTTTATAGAAATACTTCTAAACAAAAATTTGAAAACACCTTATATCTTACTCCCTATTCCGTTAGTGATAAAAAATGTAGGTATACAAGCATGTTCGGTTGTTTGTTTTGGTTTTAAATAAAGTTCTTCAAAACAAATGGTTGCGGGATGTACGTCATTCTATATCCTGCTTGTCGACGTCTGTATTCCACAGACGCATCCAAAAGCGCAGCACGTGGATTAGGGGTAGGATCTGTTATTCCGGAATTAAATATCGAAATGGCAAAAAGGGTTAATGAGGGGGTGTCAGTTTATACAGGGGAAATGCTGGCAATATTGTTAGCACTACATTGGGTAGAGGAGGTGAAACCACTTAGAACAATAATCTGCTCGGACTCCAGTTCTTCATTGGTCACTTTGCAAAAACAGTCATTCGGAAAGCAGGAAGGACATTCTGATCGAAATTCAGCAAGCTCTTTTCTGAGTTCAGATGATGGGCCTATCAGTCGTGTTCATATGGGTGCCAGCACACAGCGGAGTCATATGGAATGAGATGCCAGATAAGAAAGCACAAGAGGCGACGAAGAACACCAACATTGATCAGGTAACTAATCTCAGCAAAACAAAAGTGAGGGACATTGTTAAACAGAGAATAAAGGAAAAGTGGCAAAAGCAGTGGGATGAAGAGAGGAAAGGAAGGTGGTATTACAGAATACAAAGGGAAGTAGGGGAAATGAGGACAGCAGGGAGAGACAGAAATGAAGAAAGAGTAATATCCAGGCTGAGATTAGGACATACAGGGCTGAATGGAACATTATATAGGGTAGGGAAACATGCAACGGGTAGGTGTAGCTGCTCGCAGTTAGAAACGGTGGAGCACATTTTATTTGACTGTCAGGAGTATCAAGCAGAAAGGAGGAATTTGGTCAAAAAAACTGAAGAACATTTAAAGTCAGCTTAGTGTTGAAATTCTGAGACTTAAGTCAGAAAGGAAGGAGTTTAAACTATTATTTGAATATCTAAGGAAAATAAAAGCCTTGAGCAGGATATTGTTTTTGTTTTTGTTTTTTGATATGATGCACATTTTGACCCACAGTCCACACCAGTTGGTGGCGGTAATGCACCAAGATGCTGTGTGCCAACCGCCATTATAAACCCCACAAAGAAGAAGAAGAAGAAGACGTCCGTTTTCAAACGCGGGCAAATCCTCGGGACTACGCCTGTTTAAGCAAATGTAAAACTTTGGGGCATTTTTGCTCTGCACTTCGAGCAGCACTGCTGTTAAGAACTGGTAGTGATGGCGTGTAAACGAGGAGCGCTCATCGTGCTGGAGGGAGTGGACAAGGCTGGGAAAACAACCCAGTGCAAGAAACTAGTTCAAGCGTTGCAAGAGATGGGCCAGCTAGCTGAAATGATGAGGTTTCCAGGTAAGGCATGTTATAACGACCTAATTGTATTTTCCATGCTTTATGTCTCGTACATATATCTGTGAAGTAACAATAACCACGGTTTAACACAACGACATGTTTTAATGCGTTCAGTTGTTATTATAACGGACTTTCTAATTCCTTGGGGCAGACAGAACCACTACAATTGGGCAGCTGATCAGCGCCTACCTGGAGAACAAAAGTGAGCTGACAGACCACACTGTGCACCTGCTTTTCGCTGCCAACCGCTGGGAAATGGTGTAAGCCTTTCTTTTCTAAGTATGTTTGCTTTAAGAGAAAGTAAACAAATGAATTAGCAAGGCTGTTATTTAGATATGTAAATCTTTTTTTCCTCCTCCACAAACATCAACAAACCATAGTTTGACAACCACGTTCAATGGTAAGCAGAATCATAGAGATGCGTAGTAAGTCTGGCTATGTAAAAAGCATAAAAACTTCCAAATAATGTGTTTTTAGTAGTGATGGGCAGATGAAGCTTCATGAAGCATCGAAGCCTTTCATCAAATTGGTTCACTGCAACGCTAAGCTTCTTGATGCTTCATTTGCTCTACTAGACCATCTACTGGACAAACGAGGTATAACAGGCAAAAATATCAGTTGACATCAATTTGAAGTTATTTTGCAAAAAGCCTGTCAATGAAACTGTCTGCAAAATAAAGAAGTATATATTATATTGTATCTGCGTTAGTGAGCAGCATTATTTGAATGAAAAATACTACCATTATGGAAAATGGAAATTTACAGTGGGGTTAGGGCAGTTAACATGCTTGTGCAACTTTGGTGTATAGTCAGTGAATGTTGCTTGAAGTG
>BJFM01004793.1:43367-53510 GCA_016586285.1 Arothron firmamentum | reverse complement strand
TTAAATAATGTAATGCACAAACACACCCGGATAATTTATAGAAGTTACACAAATTTAATAAAGACGTCTTGGGTTTGGACATGCATTTTACTGCTTTTAACCTTGGTAACACACTCCTTAGTGAACTGAATAATTACTCAAGGTTTGTAGATGGATGCAGTAGTTTAGCACCAATATTAAATAGTTTTCTCTCTCTTTGCCATTACAAGGATGAGGGAAACACCAGAAGAAGTGGTGGAGAAGATGAGTCAACATTATACTTATTTATAAAAGGTATAGAAAATCAGTAGAAAGAAGTAAAGGCATAGTTTTCTTCTAATTTTCACTCTGTTCACATCTTGCCAATAAAACTTTCATTTATTCAGATTTTTGGTTTTTACTTCATCTGGTTTTGCTTAAAAAAGATTACAGTGTATGGTCTATGCATGTGTGGATATATTTGGAAATTATTATGGAAGGAGATGACCTTATTCTGGAATGTCACCAGCCAATATGACTTTTAATTTAATGAATTCGCATTTTTATCTCATAATTGTGACTTTTTTGTCTCATAATTTTGACTTTTTAGCTCATAATTATGACTCACCATGTTTTTTGTTTGTTTGGTTTTTTACTGGCGGAAATGGGCTTCCATATACTTCTGCTGAAAATTAACGGAAAATTCAATAGATAGTGCAGCTTAGAAAAAAACAAAGCAGACAGATGTGCACAACAGTTCATAGAGCTGTTCTTTAATATTTACAATCACACCTTTGCCATGGTTACATAAATATAGTGGTTACATTTGACAGACTGGCCTCTGGCGTACAACAGCCTTCATCAAGAGGGTTAGAAAATGTGCTTTAATTCACAAAGAAAACTAAAGCAAGACAGAATTTAGAGGCAACTGAAGCTTCAGGGTAATAGGATGTGCAAATAGAAAGATGATAAATAAACTCAACCATGTTTCTTGAAAAACAGGTGGAAAAACTTCATGTTAGCCGACTTTTGGCCCCTCAGTACGAGACCAGCGACATTTAAAACACAGAACCAAAAAGAAAACCATGATAAAGGTGCTTGTGTCAGCTACAATAAGATTCTGGTTATAATACACGTACACTTTCTGATTATGTTAAATGATAGCTATACACAGAGGCATATATTACTCTCTCAAACTATATAACTCTCATATAATATTTGGATTTGTGCAATGTTAAACAGCTTTCAACAATACATTTTGGCAGAAAGAAAACTGGATGTGAACTCCATGGAACAGGCAAACGAGGGATCGGCTTTCAGTGCTACGCGTTACAAGGCATATGTACAACGTGGCTGGCAAAGAGGACGCAGCCCGAATGCAACAATTAGAAAAATACTTTCCCCCCCTCAACAAATTATGTAGAAAAAAAATAAATTAAGTCAGTTGAAGAGTAAAAACAATGTAAAGTATTCCACTGATGTTCTCTAGTGTCATTGTAGCGACTTTAGCATAACCTTCTGCTGCAGTTAAGTCCAGTGTTGAAATCATCAATTCTTTCTTAAACACTGGACTAAACACACACACACACACACACACACACACACACACACACACACACACACACACACACAGAGTGAAATAACATGGACACCGAATCCGTTATTACGTCTAAATATGCTTATGTACAACTACATCAAGCTGCAGAAATGAATACACAAAAGTGCTTGATTTATATCGATAACACGTTTGTTTTGGTTAATAGAAGAGTGAAAGACTCACGGAAGGGACAAAAACCCAGAGCTGGTAGAGATGAGATCAAAAAACTTGTGCTTCTTGATACCAAATTAAAAAAATAACAGTTCCTAATGTAAAATATAATAGTTATCATCCTGATAAGAATATTCACCTGCAGCGACCTCTTGACCTCAATGACCTCTGGGTGTGGTTTCACAGGTGCGACTTCTCTGCACGTGGAGCACAGTGATGTGGAACTAGTACTGACACTAGTCGAGATTTTGCACTAAAATTCTGGTGTCTGAACAGATGGACTCAGATTTAGTGAGAATCTCAGTGAACGCCCCATAATCCTGCTCCCACACTGCTGGCATGTTGTGATAGATTCCACGTGTACAACCAAAGGAAGCGCTGCCGCGGAGAGTCGGGGAGGCTCTATTTTCAGGGATTTATCTCTTTTTTTTGTGTACAACATGGGACAGTTGGTGTTGACGTTACACAAGCGCAGTAAGGAGGTTACACAATGCTGGTGTCACTTCCTAATTAATACTGAGTCTGACAAATGGCAGACAGTCTTCCCAACCTTCTTTTACTGTTAAATTCAGCAGTCAAATGTGTGTGTGTGTGTGTGTGTGTGTGTGTGTGTGTGTGTGTGTGTGTGTGTGTGTGTGTGTGTGTGTGTGTGTGTGTGTGTGTGTGTGTGTGTGTGTGTGGGACAGAAGGAGGCACTCAGCAGAGTAATAAAACACTAGTAGATCTTGTTCACACAATTAAATAAGTAATGAACACAGAAACTGTATATTTATATCTATAGGTGTTAAGTATGGGGCCATAGCATAACATTTTTTCCTCCAAACATAATTGGATAATGTTGAAGGCTTGTACATTTTAGAATCACAAGCTCTTTTTTTTTATTTTTCTTCAATCTACCACTGACAGATTCTACAGACTACAGAGGAAATGAAAGTCATGGTGGAACCCGGAGCCCACTCTGGAGGACGCAGACATGGTGCAGCTCTACATCCACAAGCAGCGTCTACGCAGCAGCGTCCTCTTTTACTGAAGGTACCGGTAAACTTTAAAGCAGTGGTTGCCGGAGTCGGCAACGGCCACGTGTCCGTCTGAGGTGAGGGCCAGGCCCTGTGGGCCATACAGGGGGTCTGCTGAGGTGTTGATGTAAGATAAAAAAGATCCTGTGCTGTCGAACACCTGGAAACGACATCAGTGTTCTAATCAGCACTGCAGGCTTCAAATCAATGTGGCATGAGTGAACAATTTTTAGGACCAAAGCTTAGCAACATTTTCGAAACTTCAAAATACTAAAAAATAGTACTAATACTGCATGATTATAAGATTATTATTAAAAACAACAACAAAAACAGTCAGTTCAATGTGCAAATGTATGTGGCTCTAAAATGGTTAAAAAGTGCAATTCACTTTATTGACTAACAGATGGCGCAAAAGTGCCTCTGACATAAATCCTAAAAGACTTAATCCCTTTATTTTCATGACTGATGGACATAAACTACTTTTTTGAAGGGTTACACTTCATTTCAAAGTCCTGTGATCCGAAAAGGCTCCCACCTGTATTCTGCTGTTGCCCCAGTCGGCTACGATGATGTTTCCGTTTGCGTCCACGGCCACTCCAGTGGGAGCGTTGAACTGGCCGTTGCCTTCGCCGTGGGAGCCAAATTTGAACAAGAACTCTCCATCTGCATTGTAAACCTAGGACGGGACATCACACTGGATTAGAGGAACCAAACACGGCACCTACATACGGAAACCTTTGAGATCTCTTTACCTTCACGGAGTGATTGTGAAAATCAGTCACGATAATTTCGTTCTTGTTGTTCACCGCAACAAAGTGCGGACCTGGATGAGGAAAGAGATGAGGTTTTGCATGAAATAAAAGCACATTCTTGTAGCTTACATCACTATTTGTACCGTTAGTGGGTTGATCAGACACAAAACTGGTGTAGGTGGGCTGCGATCACACACTTTTCTCGGTCAGCGTTTATGATTGACAGGTGCCAACAATCTTACTAAGATTATATGTAAAAGATCAGAGATTATGTTCCTAAAAAAAACAATCTATGGACGCTATCTCATGGATAGCTTTACTCATTATTAGCAAAAGACACCAGAGTTAGGGCAAAAACATTTACCATAATCTTTTCAAATTCCAGTTAAACAGCAAAAACACAAACCAGTGAAAATACTTAAATTATTATTGGTACAGACACAGTGTGATCCAACAATTGAGTTCTGGGGTCAGAGACATAATCAGGGAGTCAGGTTAGACAGGGGGCAACGCACTGTGGGATTAAGGTTGCAGCAAGGCCACACTTAGTACTTACTGAAAACTGAGCCAGATTTATTAAAATTTGGGCCGAGCTTTTCTGGATCGAAACACAGGAGGAAGAACAGAAAGAAAGAAAAAAACAATGCAGGCAGTCAGAAATGAAGAATAAGCAAAGAAGATAAAAAAGAGCGAATGGTCAGGGGACAAAGAGCAGGGCCATGGCAGTAAGGTGGTGCTTTGACTTCCAGTAGACGTGTGGAGACCTTTTAGCAGTTGAAGCTCGGGGCTAACTCAACCTTCCTCTGCTGAAGGAAACGAAGCCAGCGTCTCACCTGCAAACTGTCTGTCGGCCGTCCCCCTGCCTCCAAACTTAGTCACCAACTTGCCATTGGACTGAAAGATGAAGACACAGCAGGCTTTGTTGTCCACAGTGATGATGTGTCCGTTCTTATCCACAGCCACACCTTTGGGACCCATGAGCCGGCCAGCACCGATCTTATTCTGTGAGGGAGGCAAACAGCATTTTAATATTCAGGAATAAATATATTTTTAAAAATATGGCCTTGTTCACGAGCTGTGAGACGTCACCTTAAATTTGCCCTCAGCAGAGAAGATGCTAACCCATCGGTTGTCGTAGTCAGCCACCACGATGTCGCCGTTCATGTCCACGGTGACTCCGGTCGGTCTCTGCAGCTGTCCCGGAGAGCGACCTCTCACGCCAAAGCGCATCTTGAACTGGCCGTCGTTGGAGAAAATCTGAAAGCGGATCCGAAACCACGCGCAGTGAGATGTGTCACCCTTTCTGTCAGCCGAGCACGCACAGGCGCTCACCTGTATGCACTGGTTGTTGCTGTCGGCGACCACCACTCTGCCATTGCTGGAGGCCGAGATCCCCTGCAGATTGGTGAACTCCCCCCTCTCTCTGCCCCGGGAACCTGGAGAACATACATTAAGCTAATGCGGTAAAAGAGAATTTGATGTTTTTAAGTCTTCACGCCGCAGGTTAGCCTTTGTCTTACCCACTCTGTAGATGAGCTCGTCCTCAATGGGATTCTCCTTTTTCTTGGTGGTGCTGTACATGCTGGAGGGCCGCCGCACGGCTTTCTGCCGAATGTGGCCGCCAGTCCCGCTGGGAGATTTCACCCTCCTCTTCACATCATCCGGAGACTGCGGCACATCTGAGGGCTTGACGGCCCGCAGGCGGAACGGGCTGCCCCGCACGGGCTGACCGTACAGCATCAGAGAGAAGGAGTACTCGCCCTCGGAGTGTAGCGTGTAGCCCACCTCGTACGTCCCGTTCTTGTTGTCCGATACCTCCGTCTCTGCGCCGCGGCTCCCGTCAGCCAACGTAATCTCTGCTTTTAAAACAGCGTTTCCTGTCCGCACCAACTCCCCGTCCTGCAAGATGAGGTCACAGATTCAGTTTCCAAGGAAACAGCATGACTTCTTCAAAACCTCTTCAGAACATAAACAGTGAGGACAGGATGTGAAGATGAACACCAAAGAAACGCATCCAAGAAACAGATACTTTGTCCTTTGTCGTCACAGTAACTGTGTGGTGCTGCCCGGTGGCAGCGTGGCGGAGGCCCTCCCCCGTGGCCACGGAGGTGTGAGCCACAGCGGCCGTGGTGACCAGAACACCCAGGTTCTGAATGGAACGCCGCAATCCGTCAGTCTCCACCTGAGAAGACAGAAAGACAGAATTATTACCCCACTGGGTGACAGATGGCAACGTACAATGTCATCCGCGGCAACGTGACCCGAGCCGAGAATAATTTATTTCTGCTTTAGTTGACGGGCAAAATGAAACAGCTGCTCACGGTGTTGACAACAGATGCTAACATGTGCTCCGGGAAAGCTTCAGAAACATGGAAGCAAGACACTGAAGTGCACATCGAGATGATAACGAACCTGTTCATCAAACCTGAGAGAATCTGAGGCTGCACAGATCAAAGAAAATTACCAGACAATCCAAATGTGCGTTGTGATGGGGCCTCTCTGGGAAGTCATGTCTGGCCAGCGCCGTCACCCGCTCGCTCATCTGCTTCTGAACCAGCAGCACCTACACGTGCGTGAAACATGCAAAGGCCTGGGATTACAAACAGCCATGTTTCACTTCTGCAACGCATCTCGGACGTTCCGTGGCCCACCTCTGTGGCGCTGCCGTGGCTGAGGGCTTGCTCCGTGAAGCTGCAGCTGCTCTGGATGTGCTCCTTCCCCTGCAGGAGCGCTGAGAGCTGAGCCTGCAGGACCTGCGTTCAGATGAACGCAAAGAAAAGAGGGAACGTGACAGCGCAAGAGGAGAGAGGCTCACCGGCAGGCAGCGGTCAGATCTGTGAAATGCAACATGCCTTCTGCTTGGTGGTGCAGATGTTCTCCAGGTCTGTGATGAGGGCTGTCTTGCGCTGATGCAGTGCCCGTTCCAGCTCTTCGAATGTGCTGGTGATCTCTGCCACCGCCTCGCTCTTCCTGTCGTTCAACTGGCGAGAGATCTCGCTCACCAGTTCGATGGCTGCAGTTAGCTGAGGGAGCCTAGAAGGGGACAAACAAATGCTAACGATGTTTCTTCCATGAAAACTGACTTTTCGTGTCATCCAGAGGCTGGAATCTGGGCCAGATGCTCAAGCTTCCACCTGATGTGAAGGAAATATTCCCGAGGCTTTAGTCAGATATCAGATCCTCACCTGCCACGGATGGCATCCAGCTGTGTCTTCAGCACAGCCTTGTGCTGTTCCACCACATCCCGCAGAGGAACGGTCACATGCTCCCGATGCTCGCCCTCGGTGCAGTCCAGACACATGGCTGTCTCGCATGACTCGCAGTAGAACTCCATCACCTGCAGAGGGAGACAAATGCGTCCAAAAATGCTGACTCTTTTGCAGGAGTGACACTTTACAACTGCATTATGTGACAACAAAAAGTGGTTTTTGGGGGTCAGTTAGGGTTAGGTGTGGAGGTGAGGTGTGGATTTCCCACCTTTCCCTCATGGTTTGGGCAGCAGAGCGGCTTCCCGGCCGCTGCAGCGCTGACTGACTCCAGGACACTGCAGGCCTCCGGACGCGAACACTCAGAGTCTCGCTGAAGTACCTAAAAAAATTCTGCCCTTAGTTAGAGGGATTTCATGAATTACCCTGAACAAAAGAGAGATTGCTGCTAAAACACAAGCAAGAGAGAGAGAGAGAGCAAAGTTCGCAATGAAAAGAGTGATGAATTTCCAATTTAAATACAACTTATTGAGCATTATAGTTAAATGATGTCTAATTCACCTGCTTATTTTCTTATTTAGTTAGCTTAAGAGTAAGAGATCAGGCATCCAACCTCCATAAGATTGGTGATGAAGAAGTTGTTCTGCAGAGCACAGACTCCTTTCTCAGGCAGGATGGACGTCTGTCGACAAACTGGACACGACAGGGTCAGAGACTCCGGGGGGATGTAGTTCTGGAGACAGCTGGGAGAAAAGGTCTGATCATTAATGGAAGCGAGAGTTGAAGGGTGAAAATCAACCTGAGCTTCCGTGTCCATCATTTTCAACTCGCAAGCAGAGCAGAGGGAGGAACGACGGTAAAGGGAGGCCCTGTAGCACAGCCTGGTCTTTGACAGTGCTGCTGTCACAACCGATACAGGACGAGTGTGAATCACCGTCAATTCAGAGGAGCCTCAGGAGAACACGTGCACACTCCGTCTCTCGGTGAGTGAATCTCTGACAAACTGTTCCACTGGAGACAGAAACCAAGAGACAGAAGACGTCTGGCAGAAGGAGGAGCTGGGGTGAGGTACATATGTTTATGATTCAGGTGTGTGTGTTCTTGTAGTTGCTACATCCCGAGTACCGAAATACTCATTCTACTAGTAAAGTGAGGACATTTAGGGCTTTATCCCCACAAAGATAGAAATACAAGGATGTGTGCCTGTGTGCGCATGTGCGTGTGCTTGTCCTCCAGAGATCGTTCACGCAGGATAACAGGTCCTGGTCTGCTGATGAGGCTGATCCTTTTAGACAACTTCAATCAAGCTGAACTCAAATATTGGATGCACAGTTAGATTAAAGGAGGTCACGTGCTGCTCCTGCTGCAGCTGTCAGGAGCCACGGCCGTTGTAGCAAACCTGAGGACGAAGCTCTGCCACAGCAAGGATGCCTGCAGACCTGGACTGCATGCTAGCATGCCTCTCTATGCAACCCCAGATGGGCTTTCTGCAAGCAGGCCTCAGCAAACTGCAGTCACAGAGTTGACTGTCCACCTACTGCTGTGTCAGCACGGCAGAGCTCTGAGGTTTGGATACGTACTCATGATTAAAGACGCAAATCTAGCTTCAGACGACAGGCTCTATTGTCCTTGTCACCATTTCCTGATGTGACGTGGTGTGTGTCCCTGTGGAATTGTGAGCGTATAATCGTACGGCTGGTACATTTCCAGTGACGGGCCATCACAGTAAGATGGAGAGTGGAAAACTAAGACACAAGATCACTGATAACAACGTGCAGCCTCGGTGAGCTCCCCCCCCAGTTGATCCCTAAAATCCATGAACCCATCAAGTATAAAAACATCTGTCTGGTAACATCATGCGTAGCTCCAGACAAAAATCTGTTCACCTCAGCAGGACTCCACACCACATGTCGGCCAGTTAAACCAGGGATTAGACTGCCTCTCTGGCGAGCACCCGCCCCGACCATTGGAAAAAAAAAAATAAAAAAATTCCTCCTCTCTCTACTGTTCTAAGCATCATTCTCAAGTAGTCGGAAACATGACTTTCTCCACCTGCCCCATCCTCCCATCCTGTTTACGCCCCTTTCAAACCGCCTATCTGCTCGGCTTGACTGGACGAGACCCTGCTATCCGCCGCCTGACAGCTTTCTGACAAACTGCCCAATAAGGCATTCTAATTGTGTCGCCCAACAATGAGGCTTTTTTTCCCTGCACGGCCGTCCCTGATGCTGTGGAATGCACTTATCTCAGAGGAGCTAATGAGCAGCGCTCAGAGTTGTGGCATTTCCAATCAATGATGTCATGCGAACGGAAGAAGAATTCTTTAGTAATAGAGGAGATAAGTAATGGCAGGAAGTCCTACAATGTGCCCTCCGACCTTCAGCAGTATCAAAACAGCGTGGACGGCGTGCAGAAATTGGAGGTGCAACAAATTTGCACCTCTGCTAAGTCTTCCAAGTGGCTGTTAGTTACCTCTCGCAGAAGGTGTGGAGACAGGGCAGGACCTTGGGGGTGCGGTAGTGATCCAGGCAGATGCTGCAGACCAGGAACTGCTTGTCTATCTGACGCACCACTGGGCTGGTGCGCCCGGCCTCGTGCTTCGCCATGGCGGAGGACATTTAGAGCCGCGGACGACGAAAGCACTCAACCTGCAGGGAGACGAGAGGGGAAACAATGTCATGAGTGTCACTTTCAGGCCTGGGAGTGCTCAGCAAACTGGTCCCAGCAGGTACCAGGAACCAACGTTAACAAAGCAGTTTAATTCCTTGATTAGAAGAAAAGCTTGTCCATTGTTGAGCTGCTGTTTCTGGGTTAATACCAGGCCAAGGCAAGCTGAAAGAGATCTGGAGCAGTCCTCAGCAGCACAAAAAGCAGCAGATGCAGGAAAAACCAGTATGACTGTGTACTTTCCTTTGGGCCTACTTAGCTGCCAGTACAAATCCTACAGATGAAACCATAAAAAAAAGTAATAAAAAGGATTAAATTTGACCATCCAAAGGTAAAAACAGCTGTTTTCCCTGCTTAATGTTGCCTTTCTGCTTAATACACACACTGTTCTGGTTCAATAATCAATAAAAAGGGGGAAAATGCTGTAATAAGAGCATATTATTTTAGCCCTAAATTCCCTAAAGCCAGACTGTTTCTGCATTTCAGCCTGCTCTGTCACATTGTGAATGACATCACACGGTAATGTGACATGTGGTCATCATAATTACAGTTAACCCAAGCCTTTAATTTTGCCAGTAATACCCAAGGAACTTTTTTGAAATCTTTTTTTGGCATCTCCATGTTGCTAACAGCAATGCAGCCCAACAACATTCTCTCACTGGGTCAAAGTGGCCATTACTTATGCATCAGACGTGCCCTCATACGCCCAGAAAGTACACAGATTTGGGGCCTCCAGCAGGACATTTTCACAACTGACACAGACATAAGGACCCATG
>BJFM01004793.1:0-31714 GCA_016586285.1 Arothron firmamentum | reverse complement strand
AAAAAAAAAAAAAAAAAAAAGTCATGGCTATCAGAAGTGATATTGCTTCCATAAAATCGAAACCTCCACAGTTCAAGGCAAGTCCTTATTTGCCTTGGTACCACTGGAGGATAAAACCACAGCCACTAAAATACATAAATAACAGACATAAATAGGACAAAGCTTGGTCTTTGTCTCTAAATAAAGTTTTTAATTAAATATTAGGGCGTTTCAGGTTCGGTGCTTCCACACTGACGGGCTTGGTTTTACCTCCAAAGCGCTTGAACAAGGAAATGAACCCTGAGGAGCTCGTCTTTCCCACGTCTAGCTCCGCCTTGGTGCCGAACGCCGAACGCGCTCCTTTGGCTCTCAACGTTTCGGTGCGTGATCCGTGGGAGTAGGACATGCTCCGCTGGAACAGGTCTCCCAGAGAGAGGCGCGATGTTGGCACATGGCTGGTTTCTTCCACAGAAGCCGACCTGACCGGAGGCTTCAACCTGGAACTGTGATCGGGATAACCGAGCAACGGATCCCCAGACGGAGGGGTTAAACCGTCCTGGTTGGAAGAACTGGACAGCTGAATGCCTTCGTCGCTGTCCCAGACGCCATCGTCGAGGTCGTCTCCGCTCATCTCCGAGGGTGATCTGCACTGGGTCCGTTTCCGCAGGCGGATTTCTCGGTGGACGGAGTTCAAAGGGCTCAAAATTGTCCAGGGTGAGCCCAGTTCACCGCTGTGCCCAAAGTAATAATCCCTGGCGGTAGGTCGCGGGGTTCTCGGGGTAGCTGGGGCATTTTGTGCTCTGTCTGAGCTACGAGGAGAATCCTCAGGGGCCCCTTTCAGGGTCACCTTTTCCACGTTTCTGTCATTCTCCGGCTGCCTCTCCTTCTGGAGGTTGGCTTCTTTCTTTTCAGCTCTGTCTCTGGAGCAGGGCGGAGGTTCGGCTCTCCCTGCGGCTTTAGTCTTGCATTCAGAGGGAGACCCATGGACTGGGGCCAGCCTGGACTTCCTGCACCTCGTCAAACTCTCGGGAACGGAGGAGAGGAAGCTGTGCAGGGTCGATTCCAAGCTGGAGGGGTCAAGGTCGGCCTGAGACCCCTGACAGGACACTGTGGAGCGGCGTTTAGAGGCAAGGCGGATGCTGTCTACACGCTTGAATCTCTGCTCTGCTGCTTCTCGCTCCCGGTTCTCCTGCAGATAATGTATCAATAAAAAAATAGAAGCGCTAACTAATAATAAAAGTAACGTAGATGTACATGTATTACCTGCACAGCTGCATCGAACCGCTTACAAAATGAGTGAAAGATGGAGCAGCACTCATCCAGTTTGAAGGAGGCAGGGTCTTCACAGAAGTACTCAGCAACGGCACCGTTGAGCGCGTTCAGCTCCTGGACGAGGCTTTCCACGTCGGCCAGTTTGGCCTCGGCCCTCTGAGAAACAGCAAAAAGGATCCTGACTGCAAAACCTGCTAGCGGGACACGCTGGAGGCGGGAGGAACGCGGGAGGAAGCCTTTACCATCAGAAAGGTCTTCATGTCCTGTAGGAAGCCGGGCTGACTGCTGCTCTGCAACTTCAGCGTCTCGATCTTCTTGACTTTGTTATAAAAGTCCGCGATGACCTCCTCTTTGCAAATCCTGTAAGAGAGCAACATTGACCGCAGCAAAGGCGACGTTACCAAGTCAACCCAACATGGGGGGCAACTTTGAATGAGCAAAGTGAGCGCTGGCGACCACCACCTCGACGCTGCTCCGATGTGTTCAAGCTGGCTGGGAAATGTCCGCAGCTCTGCATCGATCTCCTCCGCCTGCTGGGGTGAGTAAAAACAGGCCAGGGGAGGATGAGTGACCTCTCTCTGGAACCGTTCCCAGCGGCCAGGCGATCGCTCCAGCTCACCTTGGCAACGTAGTGCATGAGGTTCATGCCAGGCTTGTTGGCTTTGGTGTCCGCCAGCTTGAGAAGTGAGGTCATCCGGAAGCCGATGGCGTTGGCAGTGTAGCCACCCTGAATCACACATGCGCACGTGCTCAAGGACAAAATTAAACAGCCTCTAAAAGCATAAAGAGCGTGTATGTAAGGAGGACACCCACTGAATTCATGTAATTCCCAGCTTTTAAGACGAGCCGGATGACCGAGTGGAGGTCGTCACAGTCCAACAGCTCTTTGGGAGGGATAACAACATGGAAGAGAGACGTGTTTCAAAATACATCAGGGGAGCATAGCAGACTGGGATAGTTGTGGGCTGTTAGTATAAAACGCTACCATTCGCTCCTTTAATCATGGCAGCAACAGAGCTCTTCACCTCCTCCATGAATGGAAAGAATTCCTCCCTGAGCACCATTGTCTGCAGGCGCTCCTCGTAGCTGAAGCAGAGCAGGCTGTTGCTGGCAAAGAACTTTTTTTTTTTTTTTTTTTTAAAGAAAGCTGTAGCTGCAGACTCACCCCGGCACCATCACCAGCTGCACCATGAACTGGTCGGCCTCAGCTAACGCAGAGAGGTTACCGCTGAACGCCAACAGTCGTTTCACCTGTGGAGAAACACCTCTAGACATCACGGATAAATATCAGACTATTAAGATGTATCAGGTCATTCACAAGGCTGGGAACACAATTTGTACAATGCACAGTGACCAACGTACACATCAGGTACCGACTAAATGTCCCATCTAAAAAAGTTCATTTGGACACTGATACTTTTGGTAGTTCTTAGCACTGCCGTTATATGTTTATTCTTGGACATATCATAAACAGACAGTGGTAATAAAGCAGAGGGATTGTTACCTCACTCTCTTCGGGTAGCAGCTTACACAGTTCCCCGAGTTTACCGGGTCCAAACCGGAGCCAGTTCCCTTCTCTGATGTCCCGCACCAGTTCCGGAAATGGCCTGCAGAGGGAGACAAAGACCAACAACTGTTGCCTGAAATCTCTCCATTAATGGCCAAGAGCTGTCTAACAGCACCTATTAAAGCTCGGATGACCTGTGGAGCACACGCACAGGTGCATAAATGCACCGAGAGATAATTAAATTTGAATGTGACTAAAGCAACTGAGAATGCATTTGCTATTCAAAGCGAGAGCTTTTGAGGGAAGGTGACATTACTGTATCTTGATAAGTTTTAGAATAATGATGCAGCAGCTTCAGTACAGCTAGGAAACTATTCAAACACTTAGATGCTGGGGCTATTTTTCACCTCATTTCTATTGTGGATGCAAGGTTTTGAACTTTCAAGCCTTTTGATGCTATGTTGTGTTAAGAGCTGCCGGCGCTGACTAAAAACTTCCATCTTACAGTATTTCCATCACACGCTCCTCAATGTGGGTCATGTTAGCTCAGCTGATGGCTGCGCACAAAGACATTTTCATGCATTTGAATATGCTCTGCTGAGATAAAAAGCTGCTGCTGCGGTCATGAGCGTGCGTGTGAGCACACTTTACCTCTTGAAATGGCGAAGAAAGATCCCAATATTCATACTCTTTTTATAGTCAAGTATCGTGACCTGAAACGGAATCAAAAGCAACAAATTAATTGGAACAATTCTTTTTTTTACAGTCACATCACATTCCCCATAAACAAGAGGAAACAAAACACTTCCCCAAAAAGGTTCAACTTCATCATGTTCCTCATAGTTGAAAAGATTGTCGACTGTTCCTGTTGTGGGTTTATGACTTCCCATCAGTGATCTGGTGATCAAACAACATTTTAAAATATTTACCTGATGCTCTTGTGGGAAGAGATCCACACCATCCAGGGTCTTCACACCCATCCGTCCTGAGGTGCGCAGCGTGGCCTGTTTATCCACGTGACTGAAGAGCTCCTCCATGGTCTGGATGTCCAACACGAGGTCCCTCTGTGGACGCTTGGAGGTCCACACGTTGACTTTGCCCAGGACGTGCTGGCTGGGGATGGTGTCCCAGTTCAGCTTTTTCATGGAACGCCTCTGACCATTGCGCGAGTCGAATGGAGAGGGGGGAAGAAGCGCAGGAGGTGGAGGTGGCGGCGGTGGAGGAGGTGGTGGTGCAGCTTTCTCACAAGTGATGGGTGGAAAACTTGACTGCTGATGAGAATCTTCTTCTGTATTTGCAGGAAAAAAGTCAGGAGCAGATGCAGATTTCACTAGCAGGAGTTCCTCCATCTGACCCTCTCAAATCCACAGAGAGAAGGGAGAAATGCGTGATCCGATTCAGATCTGAGGAGAGGAAGACTTTCTGACAAAAGATATGCGCACCTTTAGTGATACAGGACGATCACAGGGTTAATGGTGGCATGCCAATGACGACTTCGTGACAGAGTGAAGCTGCAAAACGGGAACTCAACCAGAACTGAGGCATTTGCCATTTTGGACACATTCACCAGTCAGATCAGCAAACATCCCAACAAACGTTCAAACGACTCTAACGACGACTAAAACGACCATTTTTACTCACGTGGTTTGGAAAATGTAGCTGTCAAATAAATCCGCTGTGAAGCCTGATGTAACCTCGTGCTCTTCGCAGACTCCTGCTGCGGAGTGTGTGTGCTCGTGTGTGTGTGTGTGTGTGTGTGTGTGTGTTACAGGAAAAACTGCCACAGGTGGAGGACGCGCCTCCACCAATCGGATTGAAGCAAGCTTCCGCATCCTCCGGGCAAGGCCACGCCCACTCGAGCTGCCAGACCTGGCTGACCGTGGGTCTGTGGGTGAAATGGGATTAAATGGTCTCTCGCAGAGGTTTTGGTGCCAGATGCTTGAGTCATCAGTATGAATCCAACACAACGTGATGTGCTTGACCAAGATAAAGAAAAACACAAGCAGTGCATCTGAAAACAGGTATTGTTATTATTTTTTTAATCATGTTCCCATCAGGTGGGGTGAACTGCCAGGTCTTGGTGAGAAAAAGGAGTATCACATCTAACCATGACAAAACTAAATTCAGCATCTTCAAATACCACTTTGTACAATCATTCATAGAGTACACCATCACATCAGCTCATTCTAGAGAAGAAAAACCCATTGATTGTAGACAAATAAAACATCTCCTTCTATAAATCTCAGCTGTCTCTGCAACAAGACTGCTAACAAGTGGCTTCTTTAAATTCATGTAAGGGTTCACAGCTACAGAAAATCCTCTCACCCTTCCTCTTTATCTGTGTTGGAGCAAAGAGGCATATTTGGATGGGAGGAGTCACAATCAGGAGCTATTGCTGCTGTGGAGGTCGTACAGACCAGCTGGCGAGAGAAACTGCAAATGTGGCCAGAAGGGAGGCTTCCACGCCGCTGTGACAGCACGCACAAGCAAACGGGCCAGATTCTGTTGCTGTTACACCTCTGGGTTAAAAGCAGACCACTGCTGGCAGAAGCCCACATCTGTACGCTGCCATGCAAAGAGAAACAGCAGGGGGCCAGCTCTCCTCTGGCCTCCCAGTCTGTGGAGTGAAATTCAGCGTGGTTTAAACGTTCGCCTCCTTAGATTATCCTCAGCTGATTGAAGGCAGAACACTCAGTTTGGAGGGAGTCTCACCTGCAGGATTGGCTAACCTCAGGCCTGTGTGCTGTGTATGCTAATCTTCCAGGATGCTTCACACACAACTCAAACTGAGACATTCAGACACACAGGACTGAACAGCGTGTTGAACGCAACAGATGCAACATAACCAGAGTGAAAATGACTCAAGGTTGCAAATTTTAAGTTCAAAACCTTCTTGTTGCTGTAATCCGATTACTTTAAGACTGATGATTTTATTGAATAGTATATCCCCCAAACAATAATTTATAAAATATTTAAATTAGTAATGTTAGACAGCTACAGAGACACTTTGTGATTCTAGGCGTCAATTATATGACAGTATAGTTTAAATAACACAAACATAACATAATCAGATTTTAAAGACAACTCCTTCCAAACTCAATCGTGTAATATTTTAATCAACGGAGTGGATCCATTCTGTTCCTTCATTCTCTGGGTGAAAGAGGGGGGGAGTAAAAAGCCAAGTCTGAAGAACTTTGGCAGTGTTCTGTAAAATGATTGTGGCATGAACGGGTCAAACGATGCTCCGTTTATGACCGACGCCTGCTGCTGCTGACTCAAACATGACACTGGCCCTCAGGCTGAAGTTAGGAAATAATCGAATAATTACAAAAAGAAATAGAGAGATCTTAAATTAGGCAAAATCGAAACTAAAAACTTCTTTTTTGTTTAACAAAAACTATATTTGTATTAATTTTACAAAGAAAACAACATGATTTGACACGTACAGAGTGCTAAAATCAACCTATGTTCCTTTCCAGTGTAACATTCATGACCCCTTCAGGTGTAATTGAAAATATGCTCATGAGCTGTAAAAGGAGGCACGCTGGGAAAGCACTAAGGTCTGGAAACGTCCGTGTTTATCTAATCTGCACCAGTGTGAGAATGCCTCTCAGAACTCGACACACTTGTTTCTCTATGACGACAGCCATAATTAGGACTACTACCAAGCTCACACAGCAAACAGAGGTAAAAAGGAGACTTTTATGGGGGAGTAAAGCACAGAGACTGAAAACGTAAGTTAGGAAGAGGCACTGAAAGCCCCCAGACTGGTCATGGATCTGACCACTTGTGTTCCTGCTGCCTTCACTGACAACGCCAGGCCCTCCATCCGTCCATCCCAGCCATACACTTGTCTGTTCTCTTCATCTGTACAGTTATCTGCATGTGTTTCCTTCTGTAGTGGTCCTCGTACAGCAAGTAGGGGGTTATAGCAGGTAATGCCGAGGTGGTCGGAGGTCCAGAGGACCTTCTCACTGCTCCTCTAACCAGGAGGGCTTGTCGGCCCCTGGGGGTCTCAACTTTATGTTGAACTGCTTCAGCGTCTGCTCCAACTGCTGCTGGTTGCCAGCAAAGTAGGCCGAAATGGCGTTGTGGAAGAGGAGGAGCTGCTTGTGCATCACCTTCACCTGGGGAAGACAAAGGTGAGAGCCACAACTCAGTGTCAAACCAAAGATGGCACTGCTCCTTCAGGCTGGGGCCACCGACCTTGTTCTCCTCCAGGAACTTCAGTTTAATGGTGACGTCTGAGCGGAGGCGTTCGTACTTCTCCTTCTGTACTTGGTACTGTTGCTGAGCAGCATCTATGCGGGCCATGGCTGCGGCGTCCCTCGGGCCCACACTCAGCTCCTCCAGGTCTGACCGATACGCATCGAACTCCAGTCTGCTCACAGAAAAGATGCAACTCAGAGATCCTTAATCATCTAACACGCTCTAGTCTTAGATATCAGATATCCTGTCTGCATGTACGCCTCTGCTAGACTTGCTCTCATGGCTGTGTGTCCTCACCTGGCATTTTCATACATCTTTATTGTCATCAGAGTGTCCTCCATGGTCTTATTGACCAGTGTGTTGATGCTGGACACAAAGAAGTTCACGGCACCTAGCAGAGTCTCCCCGTTCTTGCACAGCAGCTTCTGAGTCTCTGCGTTGTATCCAAATTCATCCTGTAAATGTGAACAAAACAAAAATTTGCACATTTGCGCGCTTTAAAAACACAGACAAGACTCAGACCTAAAAGCTCTGCATCATCTGATATCCTCCAGGGGGTCTCACCCGCAGTTCTGGTGATTTCTGACTCAGGTCAGCAAAGGTGTCTCCCAGCGCGTGCTGCGTCTGCACCATGTTGTAGAAGTGGTTGGTCAGCGCTCTGGCTAACCTCAGCACATTGTCGTATTTCCTCCTGGTGTCTCGCAGCACCTCGATCTGGGCCTCCAGCTCCAGGTCCACGGTCCGGGAACCCCGGCCGAAGCGCTCGGAGATCATTTGTTTTGTACACTACAGCAACACGGACACAAACGGTGAGGCACCAGACAGCACAGCTCTTCCTCTCCTCCTTTTTGTAATCCAAGAGTTCAGGAAAAAACGCTACCTTGTAAGTGTTGATGCCCCACTTCTTCATATTTTCTAGCTTTTCCACGGCGACGCCTCGGTTCTTCTCATCTGTTATTGACGAGTTGCTGCTGCTGTGGTGCATGTTGGAGCCTGAGACATGAGAGCAGAACACAGACAGACAATCACAAGCTGAAAACAGGTGTGAATGTGAAACACCCTCCACCGCTGAAAGCACATTCACACCGTGATCGATTCAATGGTTCTGATATGAAAATCTGATTAAAATGTCCTGATCCATGTCCATCACCATTAAGGAAAAACATGCACAGCAGTGAGACAGAGTTAATAGAAGGAGATTACTTTTTTTTTTTTTAGCAGACCATGATTAAGAACATTTTTGATGTCACTGCTGAAGGTCCTGTACTTCTTACACGTGGAGCCTTTTTGGCCCTCTGTTCAGTCCCAGTACCTGGATATTCATTTGACTGGCTTGTTTTATGGCAGAAGAAAGAACTGCTCGGGGGAACGCTAGTCCTCCTGGCCTTCATACGCAGTTCTGTGGCAGGGCAGGGTTTGGGATTTTATATAGAGGATTATAAATTAAAATGGTAGGTGGGTTTGCGGGGGGAATTGAGGGTAAAGATGCCAAAACAAGGATGACAATGCAGGAGAGGGAGTGTGGGGACAAACAAGCAAGGACACAAAAGAGAAGGAGCATGAATGAGAAAGGAGGTGGAGAAGAGAGAGAGAAAATGAAAATGTTAGGTGAGAAACACTGCAGACAAATGACGATGATGAGGATGAAGGCAGTCTAAAATGCAGACATCAAAATAGGAGTTGCTGCCAAGAAGTGTTGCAGAGAAACTGCCCAAATAAACAAATGCCCTAAAAGGAAGTCAGTTTGAAGAAAAAAAGAGCAGAAGGAAGAGTGAGTGCACCATCCTCCACATTGTAGACACAATTAGAGAATAAAAAGAAAGTGCCTCTGAGCCATCTGAAAGAGACACACAAACAGCATCCCTCCAAAATGGGATATCTAGTATGTGACAACTGCCCGTTGAATTATTCAGTCTGAACTGGCTTAACGGTCCTGTTTACCAATACTGCAGACAGGTTTAAACATTAGCAGCTGTAGGTAATTCAATCACATTTTGGAGTTATTTTGTCCCAGTAATAATAATCAGGTCTAAGGAGCCACCTAATCCTGCAACTTGGATCCATTTGGTAAAGTCTGCATTGTATAGCACAGCAGGGCCTGAGAAAAAGAGTTGGACACAGACGCAGAAACATTAGAATCAGAGACGCGTGTGCTGTTGTTGTTCCCTGGACAGGGTGTAGACAGCTGCACAACGTCACATTTATCTCGTTAAACTTCCACATGGAAGAAATTCTTAAGGAATCCATATCCTCCCTGCAATACTGATATTATAGTTTTGTGATATTTCACTATGGAAATGTAGATTACATTTAAAAATACGCTTAGCTCTGCCATGCTGGTGCATTCCTGTGTCTATCTACATTTAGGAAACCAGTACTGACGGAGCAGAGCGGCCTGAACAATGGTGGAGATTACAATAGCTGAAGTCCTGGCAGCTGTTCTCTGAGGCAGCGTGGAAAACCAGGCTGGGAAATAAGAGCCTCATGTGACTGAGAGCCAAATAGAAATAATTGGGCACCATTTAGTAGTTACAGAAAAGTTCAGTGATAAAATTGAATAAAATTAAGCCCTCTACAAACGTCAGCATAAAGCTAAATACCTTATTTATCAGACTCATGATCACTACATGGGAAACTGATTAGAAAGAGCAGACTGTCGAACAGTCCAGATGGAGCCGTGAGTCATCAGCCTTCTAACCTGCCTTCTGCACAAAGTCAATCCATACTTGATTTCATTATCATAAATATATGAATATCCTTTAGAAATCCAAAAATGGGGAAATTCTTGATACATATAACATAACAAGGGTAAACCTAAGTGAAGGAAAAACTGTCAAAAATGAAAGAAAAGGTAGGAATGTGGATGTCTGAACGCAATTACTGTATAGACCCAATAATCCAGCTTCTTGCACATCCCTGCAGAGAATACAGGTCTTCATTAATCAGCAGTTGATCAACAACTACATTAAATTCTGCATGATCATGTGGGAGGATCGATGAGAAGATTAAAACACTCAGAAAAATCAATGGAGAGAAGAGGATGAAATGGGTAAGAGACCCACCTTTGATGGAGCTGGTGGGGATGATGCCCTCTGCTGTTCCTCCATATCCCCCAGATACAATGGAGGTCTCGTTGAGATTGGGGCCCGACACCATCACCTGCTGCAGGTCCTGCAAACGGTTAGGTAGAACAGGGATAACAAGGCAGGGGTTTACCACACGAACACAGCCTACATGTTTATTCACTAGAGGGGGACAAACACTGCTGTTAGCCGGGTTAGTCCGTCACAAGAGGCAGCAGACTGGAAAAAAAAGTGCTTGACAGAGAAAACAAACGGGCAGAGTCCAGTTAAACATCAACCAAACTGAGGACCTGAATGACTGAATGTCCTCCTCCTATGGGAGCGAGCACAACTGTGGGAGCCGCCAGCTCCGGCGCTGGCCCAAATGATCTATGCCACAGGAAATGCTCCAGCAATCTGACTCTCCTTCCAAAATAATCACAGGCTGCAGTGGAACCAGGGCGCACAAGAGCAGCTCTTTTGCCAGCCACGTGATCCATCTTGTGTGTGTTTGCCTTCATTTAACCTGATGTTTCTGTGTGTTTGCTTTGCTGCTCAAGTATCAGGGGGAAAAGCAGTGTGAGGGATTTATGGAGACTGAAACACGGGCTGTTCACTCAAAACATGGACAACTGCAGACACAAACCCAACACAGCTTCACACTCACTCATCAAATGCTCCTGGAACTTTTAAATTCAAGGGAACGTGAAGCTTTGTGAGGGAGGTGCCTTCATACTTTTTTTTAAGTAAACAATGAACAGGAAGTCAAGGCACATACTACGACCTCTGTGACCTGTGGCGTGGAACAGTATTCAAATAGGAAGAAGCTGCAGAGGCTATTTTTATAAAGATGGTTACAGTTTTGGTCGAGCTCAGCTCGTTCTCCACTTTCTGACCAAACACATTTATATTTGTCAATGGCAGCGCAGTCACATTAAACACTAAAACGACAATTATGAAATCTGTTCAGTCAAGCGAGACCCCCAAACCCGCACCATGGTTACGTGATTCATTTAGCTGAGGACATGCAAGTTGTATAAAATAATTCATGAAATCAAACGTGTGATGTGTTAGGCACCAGCTACAAGGTTATTGCTACACGGATCTTCTCTGAACAAGAGATTCCGTCATAAAAGAATACAGTTAGTAGGAACCAAATTAAGAGGGAGAACGTTTCTGACTGCACAGTGGTTTGATAGAAAAGAGGATTCATCTGACTATTCTCACGAGAGACTCAAAGCAGTGATGTGAAGTAAATTAATGTTGCACGCAATCAAACCACTGAGCAGTGCTATACAACAATATTGACACACACACACACACACACACACAAAGGTGGCCTCACCCTGGTGCCTCCGGAGCTCCCTAAGTTCTCATCTAAACTCCACTGCAGTTTTGCAGCCTGTACATGGAGGAGATGGAGGAGGCGAGGGTTGACAAACATCATCAACCACAAACAAACAAACAAACGGAAAGAGACAAAAAGAAAAAATGCATGACAGAAAGTACAACACAGGATAAAACTAAATAAAGTCACACAACAGAATTCAGCAGATGAAAGTAAACTGAACTTTTAAGAAATAAAACATGATGTTTTGTTTGCTGTGCAGTAGAAAATGAGGGAAATCTAATTTGTGGCAGTGTGTGTCTGCTATTTTTTACACTTTCCTGAAAACGGGGTCATAGCTCATCAATGTTATCCTACGACGTGACTCCCCCATCATTGCCATGAATAGAAAGAATAAGAAGAAGAAGGAGAGCTATTTGCTTGCATACTTGTACATACAGGAGTTGTCACGGGCAGATATTCCAAAATAATGACCAGTCTATACTACACCCTGTGTCATCTGTGGGAGAAGAGATACAATTTCCTCCAAACGAATAGCACAAATAGTCGGTGAGCATTTTAAATTGCTGCCGACTGTCTGATCAGACATGAGTGAGCTGCTCTGACATGAACGCCACGCGTCCGCCACACACCACCCATGCACCCCAGTTTAGAGAGCGGCAGGGCCAGACATGTAGTCAGCAGATCATTACCAACCAAAGAGGTCCAAACATTTTTGTTTTCATCTGTGTGAGCAACTTCACCTTAAATTAGCGCAGAGTGAGTATTGTTGATTTCAGAGGGCGCCACGGGGGAACAAAAGCACAATCACTGTCTGATTAACTGCACAGTTGCCATGACAACTGGTGAATATCCAGCACTTCATTGCTCAGCTAAACACTCTGTATACATAAACACACACACCAAGTTGCATACTTGCTTCACTGTTCATGCTTGGTGAGATGTCGGAGTTTTTTATGTGACTTAATCAGTCGAGAGAGCAAATAACGTGACTAACTGACAGCACTTGGTCCAGGATCTTCCCTCTGTTTGCTCAACAAAGGTGTGTCTGAGGAATCAGGAAAACGAGCAGGCTGCTCCACCTACCTCTGTGACTCTGCTCTTAATCCTTTGCGTTTGACAATTCAGTTAAATATATGGTCCCATTCTTAACCAAACACTGACAAACGAGTTGTGTGTTCCTGCCGTGCCCACCAGGCAACATGAGCTGCAACAGGGAGAACTGGTTCCTAAGGAGACAGCTGGTGTGTCCAACACCAAAGCTCCCATTAGGATCTCTATCAACAGTTGTGACTACTGCTGGATTTGTTCACTACAAGAGCGCAGTGCTGATTTTCCACTGGCTGCATGTTTCGTGTCAGAATGCACAAATAGCTGCACCAAAGAGTCAAACGGATTAAAGGGAAAGACCAATAATTTAAGCTATAAGTTATTCATAAAGTTGATAAGTCCCAGTGCATTAACACTGAAACAGACAGCTGTTTTATGGATTACAGAAACTAAATTATAGACGAGAAAGTCAGCAGGAATAAGAAAATACCCAGCTCAGTCTTCTGTGTTTGCTGCTGAGTATGCAAATAGTTTTCAGTGCGTAAACAGTAACATAAAAATAGTTTCTGCAGCTTTTTCGTTTACCACCAGCTGCCAATGCGAGTCTAATCTACCTGTTCAAGGCCGTCATCCTCTGCTATCGTCCTTGTGTCACCGTTGCTGTTGATCGGGATCTCCATTGTTGCTGCTTTACTCATCATGCTGTCTGTCATAGTGCAGTCTGTCAGGAAACAGAATGAAGAGACGTGAAGTACGACGACCTGATGCATGAAATAACAAAGGCAAAGGTAAAAAAACACAAGGTCTGAATCCTATTTTCAGAGGACAGACCATAGAACCAGCCAAATTATTAGGCAGAAGGGAGTATAATTACCACAAGCAAGTGTGGAGGTGGTTTTCAAAGAGAAGCACTACTGCTCTGCATGAAAACGACACCTATGAAAGCTCTACACACAGGGGCCGCCACAACAATGAGCCTTCTTTCTGAAGTGGCCACTCCACTCCACGGCTTTATTTTAGCAGCAGCCGCTCTAAAAATGCAGCCTGGCGGGGAGGACGGCAGGATATTCAAATCCACATTTTCTACTCATTTAGGCTGATCAAATGGATGTGGCAAGCGTTCTCTCATCATATATATCAGATGTAAGGTTACAATCTAAAAATGCAATGGGACAGGCAGTAAAGTAGCTTCTATTTTTGACTTGGATGGAAATAATGAATTTACGGCTGAATGAATTCTTTGTGGCTCTGTGTGACCTGGCACACTGTGTGTTTATGTGTGTTTGAGGGGGGGGAAAAGCCACAGAAAAAGAATTTATGGCTGCCCAATATCAGCGGGACATGAAGGAATCATGTTGACAGTGCATGCTGAAACAGAATCGTATTATAATAATGAGTCAAGCATTTGTAAATGTTATACGTGTGTATTTATCTGTAATGGATAACTCGTGGTTGCACACATAACTGCAAAACCAAGGCTTGGTTTCCAAGTTTCCAGATTTGCTGCCACGTAGCTGACTGACGTGAATATAAGTTATGGCAGGACCGTAGACTTACACGGTTATCTGACAAGAGATTACAGTGGCCCTTGTTTGTATTTACACCTAAGCAGCCAAGTAACTATTTAGATTAAAACTGCACAGGTGATCATTTCCATTTTAAAAGGACTGACATGGCTACACTGAACCTTAAACGCTGGAGACCTGGACCGACATTAGACAAGATATAATGTGCTGCTCGTAAATAAGATTATTTTGGTGCACTAAAATCTATTAAGAAACACCTCCTACACTAAAATATTTGAGTATACATTGGGTGGTGCTGCACCTGTGCTAAAGCATGGAATGGAAAAATACCAGACTGACAAATTGCACCTAAAGTAATGAGCTGAACACACAGTCTACATATACAACAGTAATTGTACACTAACATAAAAAGAAACAAAGTTAGATCTACCAGGTTAGTCGCCCTGTCTTTAAAACGTCGAATTCTTGGTTATTTCTCATTACTTTTGAGGCCTTCACGCTATCTTAAATGGCAATTTGCTGGTAATCAAAAGTAGGACGGTCACTTCTGAAGTAAGATACTGTTAGCCAATGGCCGAATTTGGAACCACGAAAGTGGAGTAATACCATTAAAAGATAATCACAAAGTTGGCCGGGTGGGAGTAAGAACAGGTGCACCAGCACAGGTGTTTAGTCTCCAGCAGGTGACACCACCGAGAACCGAGAGCCTCTGTAGCTACAATCTGTTCATTCAGGGCGGACGGAAGAGCACGTCATGTTTTAGTTTTGTGAATTTTTATTTGCATTTAAATGGCTTCACTGATCGGGCCGGCCTCTAGCGGATCTATGCAGTTGTTCGGGAGGAAAAGTGGTAGACAACAGCACACAAATCAGTTTATTTATTATGCAAGATGAACAGCGCTAGCTGAATACCAAAGACAGAAAAACAATTCATCTCAGACGAAATAAAATGTTCAAATTGTTTAACTCACAGTTTGCGTGATCCCTTCGTAAAAGCGATGCGGTTCGCGATGCTAGTGAGAAAGCTAATATCAGGCTAGCAGCAGTGCATCCCAGCTCAAAAGCGACTGATGTGTCTTCTGGCAGCCCGCGGCAATTACTGTCCGTGCAATAAAATGCAGCTCCCTTGTTGAAAAATATTATAGCGACATAGTCACATAAAGTCTTTCCCTGGCTGTGTGTTAACCATATGAATCTTCGTAAACAATCCCCTATCTTCTTTTGGATGAAGCCTACTGGAACGTTTTACGGAAATGACGACACCATGGAATTCATTTGCACACGCGCTCTACCCCCAAAGATTGCTTATGGACAGACAGATGGACCAATCATGAGACTAGAAAGTAGAGATAGTGTTCACGGTGCATTGGTGCAGCAAAACTTTTATGCACCGTTGTATTTCGATATTTATGATACATGCAAATATGCATTTTGTTTTCAAAGATTTTTTAAAAATCATTTTTTCTTAGCTCTCTGGCTCTTTTAAACCATGAATTGTATCAGAAAAGTGGAATTGAGTGAGCATCTGTCTTTTTCCTGCATTGCGCTCACGCGTTTGGGGCCATTGGCTATGTGGGCTTTGGTTACTAGTTGTGGCTAATAAAGCCAGATTTATTTATTTATTTATTTATTTATTTATTTATTTTTTAACAATGATGATACTAATAATGATCATAATAACGACGTGGAGGATAATGATGCGGAGGATTAACCAATGTCTAAAACCTCCCAAGAGCAAACTACTCCTCTATGGTTAAATTTAGGAATTGCGCGTTATTTCACAGAGCAACGCCATCTTACTTATTCTGAAATAAATAAAAATGTTAACAAAAGTAATTAAAGTTGTCAGACAGAAAGGCGTNNNTGTGTGTGTGTGTGTGTGTGTGTGTGTGTGTGTGTGTGTGTGTGTGCGCGCGCGCGCAAGAGAAAGAGAGAGACAGAGAGACAGAGAGAGAGGGTTTTCCATTCACTTCACTGAGACGTGAATGTAAGATGATGACTTATTTCCACTGCTTGTACGATGATTAGACTCAAACTTCTGACGGTGGCAGGGTCATACGGCTGTAATGGTGCCCTCTGCTGGTTAATTCTAGGATTTTTTTTCCTTTTTTCTAAAACCCTCCACTGCGTGCGCAGTGTTTTCATATTTTCCTGGTGTGATCATAGTTTAAGTTTGAAATAGCGCGCAACTAAGACTAGGTTTTAATGATATTTGTAACTGTATATTTGTAAATGTAGCAATGATTTTATCTTTCTATATTGTTCACAATTCTCTTCCAAAAGGAAGATGCGCTCGTGCAGTTTTAATGCAAGTTGACCTCGACATCTAACTTGAAACATTTATAAACGATCTTCATAATAAACATCACTGCAATTTGATTCCGTGTCTAGTTATAGGAGATTAAGAAAACGATCAATGACCATGCTATAAGGAAACAGAATGTCTTCATGTCTTCATACTGAGGACAATGTTCCTTTGCTCTACAGAGTAGCCAACATTCTGTTGCACACATTAGAGCCAATGATGATAAGAACACATTTAAATGTTGCTGAACAGAAGGCATTGTGTTGCATATTCTTGAATTCTTGTGGTTCAGCATGAATGCACCACTATGGGCAATGCTGGAAGAAGTCCTACAAGCACCGACGGGCTCGGGGGACGCAGACGGCTTCTGCAGTCAATCAGAGTCCAAGGAAGGAGGTGGAAAGGGAAGGCAAAGGAAAAAGGGAGCCTTTTTTTGTCAATGGATACGTTGGACGTTGCTCGCTCCAACAGACGCTCTCATTCTGTGGGAGCGGGTGTGAAATGCCACGTAGGAACGCGTTGCTGTTTGGATACAATATGAATTTTCCAGCTGCCAGTCTGCCTTTTCCCTGTGAACAAAGTGTTATGTTTTATTAAATTTGTTCCTGTTATTTTTCATCTAAACTAACAAAGGCAACAGTAATTGTGTCGCTTGCAAAGAATTGTGCAGAATTGTGCACAGCTGCATTTGCGCACTAGCATCGCACTTCTTTAAAATAAATATTAGTACATTTATTTGTGCTTTACCTGAAAATATTGTTGAGACAACATAAGTCACCGTGAAAGGACCTCTCCTGAAGACATGTTACAAAGGCAGCTGCATTTTCACAGATGGGCCCATGGAGCTGAACGCGCTTCTGCTTTGCAGTCTTTAACCAACAGTTCCACTACCTAAACTTCGAACTGAGAACCATAATTCTAAGCTGGTTTATCTGTCTAGACTCTGTGTGTGTTCTGTGGCAAACCTACATACAAATTAGCGTGTAAGGATACTTTTAAGCGTTGCTTGCATGTATGCTGTGACTGGGAATTACTCAGAAACGTTTGACTGCTCATTGCAATGGAAAATGTAGCGTTAGCAGAAGCACAGATGATATTTTTCTGTTAAAATGCTTTGTCGTTAAAAAAAAAAAAAAGTGGGCAACGACTTTAGTGTACGAGTTAGTCAGTGACCGCAGGGAATGAGTTAAGCCAAAGTTACGGGAATCAGGGGAAGGTATTGCTTACTCTGTCATTAGTTCTCAGACTCACCTAATGAGTCATAATGAGCTCTCGTGCAAATTTAAGCGAAAACTTGAACAGCAGTCACCTTCATTTACCCTGAGCGCCCGTCTTTCATTTGCTATTCCTCATATGGCCTCATGGTGGGACTAAATCCCAAATATACAGCCAGTCAGTCCCAGTCCTGCAACGCACATACTTGTGACATGTAAACCAATGCAGACGAACAATTTGATTAATCTTCCATCTCCCAACAGATCTGGCTCAAAAGCTGATAAAGAAAAGCAACTTGGATACCATATCTGTCGGGGGAAAATGCTGCGGTGACCACAAGATGATGAGTGCAGCAGCTTTGTGCAATCATCTTCATGATCCGTTTGGACTCATCTCCTGACTTCGCATGCGGGCTCCTGCAGCTGATTGAAAACAGGATCCTTGAGGAAAATGCCAATCACCAGTCACAGATCTTCTGAGGCCTCATCTTTGATGACTGACTTTGCTTGTTCAGCCGCTAATCTAAAAGACAACAAACAATCCAGTCTGCAAAAAGCATTCAACAACATTCTTGTTTTCCATCCAAGCTGCAACAAACACCTCAACGTGTGCACCAACAGCGTTTCCATTTGTGTTCTGAGGTCATGTAACTGTTTAGATATTGTGACTGTCCATGAAGCTTCTGAAGGCAGAATGTTCCAGACTTCCATAACAACCTAAGAAGCTGTCTGAAAAAGTCTCATCTGTTCTGCATCAGCAGCAGCGAAAACACCGGCCTCTGCCGCGAGGCCTGTGAGGCCCAGGGCGACTGCGAGCGAGCCGTTACCCGTCACTCCGGGTAAATATCACAGGTCGTTGCCATCGAAGGTTTTTCTTTCTCCTTGCAGGATATCGTGCTGCTGTTTTTGTAAAACATGTGTAGAGTTGTCGTATGAGCACAGGAGCTCAGGCAGCACAGACGCGTCAGGCTTTAGCTTCCATTTCTGTTGTACTACAACATTCGTTTACCATATTGCATTATTTTTTTTTTTAGTCATGGCAATTTCAGAAACAACAGACAGATCTATGATTTGATTCCACATGAACCATGTGGTAGACTATTCATGTTGCACTTTCTGTTTAGCTGAGAAATATAACATTTTGGAGGACACGTTCCGTGTGGAACATGTATGTTAATGTATTTCGTGATTGGTGTAGTACACTCTTCAATAGAGATCTGCACTGTAAAAAATTAAACGACGAACATTTTCGCCAGACTGGGTTCCCAGAGAGAGAGAGAGAGAGAGAGAGAGAGAGAGAGAGAGAGAGAGAGAGAGAGAGAGAGAGAGAGAGAGAGAGAGAGAGAGAGAGAGAGAGAGAGAGAGAGAGGCTTGTCCACACACACTAAGTGGAGAACAGCCCACATCAAAGCAAACACACTAATCCCAGCAGGAAACTGGCAATCCATAGGCCCAATCATGAAAGAGCAGGGAACATGCATATGCACTAAAAATAATACCACCTATCTTCTCAGCGTTTTCGCCAGCTGCAGTTAAACAGCACTTAAACCAGCCAAGGGTCTTCTCGTGTTTATTTTTTGGAAGGTAACATCTCTTGCCCTAAAAAATAAGTTCAGTGTTCTTAATTATGGGCTCTGTAAACTTACTCATTGTCAATGGGAAAAAACAGCTGAAGAATATTTAAATACAATATATTTCATACTTTCAAGGTTCATGAGCATTTGGAGCCAATAACATAATTTCATGCTGCACTGAGGCTCCTAAATCTGGCAAATAAACAGTAAATAAAGAATAAAAGAAAGAAGGCTCTCCCAAGAATTCCGTTGAAAAGATACATTTGAAGAGGAACTGAAAGATGCTGCCCCAATGTGAATGTAAGCAGTCCTAAAGTTTTAACTCTCTACAAATGAAAGTCTCCTCCTTGGTCATAAACTGTGTAATTCTAGGCCCGTGTCGTCTTTTGGTACCGTATACTTTCTCATAAGGATGCCCACACCACGTTGGGGTTTGTGTGCATAATTCAGAGAGAACTTCTCTTTTCAGGGCTCTCTGTCTGCAGTTTTATTTGTTTGCTATAAACGAATGAGCACAAACTCAATGTAAATCTGCTAACAGACTCTGCTGCCTGTTGGCTTCACGGTATCTGTGAGTGGGAGCTACGCTGCGCCCTGGTTCTGGTTTGCCATGGAGATTTCCATTCCACCAGGTCATCTGGAACTGCTGAGTAAGGCTCCTAGGTAGGGTGGAACAAATGAAGCCAGAAATAGGACAGATGAAGAGACTTCTGCAAATGTTCAGAGAGCTTCAAGTGTGTGTTTCTTAGTATTCTTTATACTGGAGGCGTCCCAACATCTCCAGATATGTGATGTCAGGAGGAGACGCTCCGACACCGTATCAGCAGCATAAATCAGCACATAAAGCTGAAATAAAAAAGTGGGAGGATAAGCTAAGAGGTCATTAGTTGCACTCCTCTCGTGTAATGTTGCCACATGGCATTGAGCTGTAGTAGGTGTCTGGCCAAAAACGTCTGTGTCTACTGAGCAAAGGCACAATATGAGCTTCTCTGTGATGTTTGTCTTAAAAGATAACGTCCAAATGTCAAAGAGATCAACGATTAGCACGGTGTAATTACAGGCACCACAGGCAGGGATACAGCTGCAGTCATTAATGACAGAGGCGTGCACGTTTCCTCAGACAGATAAGTGAACCATGTATTACATGTCTTTATTTAATCTTTCACTTACAGCATTTAAAAAATGCTGCAGAGAAACCAGTGAGCAGCCCTGGACCAGAGACCTCTTTGGCCTCAAACGTACCCCAGCGTGACCCTTTCTTTGTTGTCATTAAACCTTCCTCCTCCAGCCGTAAGAAGGGTGCAAGAAGACCAAATGTGTGGGACATGGAGGTGCAGAGAGATCCAGCCCAGCAGCTCCAGAGAATCCGGGGTCCATTTTGGTCCATGTTGAGGTCCAGGCTGTCCATCCTGGTGTCAGACGTGGAGACAGGCTGCTCGTCTGTGGTAACGCTCCACCCTTAGAGCGTGGTGGACGTGCGTGGATGCATATTTTCTGTCTATTGTCCCTTTGCGCCCTTTTAGAATTCATACCACTCCAGAGACATGTTGGTGTACCTCAACAGTGACATTATCCTCTAAATATGCAATTTACGCCCACGTGCATACACAGGAGAGGGATGTAAAGCACATCAAGCGGCGCACTCAGGGCCTGTTACCGTACGTGCAACGCTGCCCAAGCGTAACGAGAAGAATGGGCTCGATTGTGTTTTCTTAAGTCCCGTCAAAATTCAAAACGCTACCCTGAACTTTTGAACTTCTTTCCTCAAGTTGAACTCGGTTTCATGGGATTTTTATTAAAATTGAGTATATCCCCCATGTGATGAATGGAAATTCCACTGTAATATTTACTTTAATTATTATATTTTTCCATATGTGCTGGGAGCTTGAGCAATCAGTCACAAGACAGAATATCTCCATTTTTCTCTGACTCCCCCCATTGAAATGTGCAGAGAGAAAGATGGATGCCTCCAGGCCCTTTTAGGCATTAAGAATGTGAGCAAACATCCCCCTGAACCCCTTTTTTTAACAATGAGATTACCCCCCCACCCCTGTAAAAAGCCCTTCTGCTCTTCCTCATATCCGCTCCTCTTTTGCTCTTCATCAGCTACAATAGATGATCACATCTAAGTTAGAAACCAGTTGCTGACCTCTGTTGACCTTCACGCCCCTGCCGAAGTGACTGCAGAGAGAAGCGCTGACATACAATAACAGCAAACCGAGAGCCTAATTGATCACGATCACTTCACCTCAACAGATTGCCGAGATAGAGAAAGTTCATTTCTAGTGATGATTTAAAGAGGGACTTAATCTTTAGGTGCAGGAGCCTAAATGTGTCCATGCAGCCGTTACTGTGGGTTATGAAAATCTGCAAGATCTATAAAGATTTAGAACCCTGAAGAGAACTGAAAAAGGCAATCTTGTTCCAGACATTCTCCTATAAAATTGCTGGACCTCCATATCCATCCGGCCATGTTTGTGTCTGTAAAATTTCAGTATGAGCACATTTTTGACTTAAAATGCAAACAATTAAGGATAGTGCGGATTTACGGGACAGATAGGTGCTTCTCCCATCTGCTTCCACGTTTTCCACTTTTTCAGCCATCCTTCCTCTTGCATGCCCTCAGAACTCGATTCAGCATTTTAAGAAAGAGGTTACACAAAGCTGCAAATCTTGTTCCTTGCTCAGCTGTTATGCCTGCAGCACGCTAACACACCGGCAAACTCAGCCAGCCTTCACGTGAACCCTGGGTATCTCAGTCACAGTCATCTAACCCCCAACCTTGTCTTAATCTGAATAGAAATGCTATCCTGTTTCTGACGGTGACCCTCAAAACTTGTTATGACCCTAAAGCTGACTTTTGACAGAAAACACATCACATCACCACACCACAATCACATCTGCCCATTCAGCGGTCCTTCCCAGGTGCCCCGTCCTTGCTGAGCGCTTCAGTCTAAAATGCAGCCTCTCTCACCCATGCACACACATATCAGATTGGGAGACATTAATATTTCCTTATAAGGCTGTAATGAAATCTGGATCTCAGCCTCTGCGCTGCTGGCTGCGCTAAATCTCAGCGACTTTGGAGAGTTTAAGGAAACCTGTGAAGGAGCAGATGGCTTCGATAACTGCACAACATCGGAGTGCAGGAGTCACATGATGATCAAGTTTGTTTCTCTGTTGGAAAAAACAAATTCTGAAATGTCACTTTTTGTGACTTTTCAGGCTGTGGTGACGCCAAAATGAACTCAGAGCCCTTGGCCATGTTTAAATCATCCTCGTGCAAACTGAAGCTAATATTTCACATGACGATGGACGGATGGAAGGATGGAGCATCATGTTTTAGGTTAGCGGTTTCATACTTCTGAGGGTTCAGGATTTATCCCCCGTCCATCCTCTGAAGCCCCACAAAGACTCCGGGTTTGCGATTTAACACATCAAAACAAGCCAGAAAACCAGAGAGATCTCCAAGTTCTCTTTCAAATGCTTCTTCTCTACTAAAAAAAAAAAAAAAGTTCAAGAAAACAGCCTCATCTGGGCGGGTTCAGCTTATAGCGCAGCTTATCATGGAGCCTTAAAGGCTTTCACTGTGGCTTACCGTGTAAATCATCTTAGCACTGCCACCGCTGCCGATGCTACTGTGACATCTGTCCTTCACACTTAAAATACTAGCCTCAGTCTTTATTGTGCAACGTGCACAGCAAATGATCCCATAAGAAGGTGGTTATTTAAAGCAAGGTTAGAACAACAAGTCCTTCTGTACTCAATTCTAACTAGAGAGATACATAAAGTAACCTTAAACAACAGAAGGCCAGCTTGTTTGTGCAAATAAAATTGAAATATATATATATATATAGACATATATATATGTCTATATATATATTTAAAAAAAAGGATCATTTGATGCAAACAACAGTGAAAATAAACACAACTCGGAGTCTTTAGGTCTGGATAAAAATCTGGCATCTCGCATTTTTTATGACACATTCTCGGAACCGAGCAGGCTGTTGGTTGTTTCAAATCCAATTGTTAATTGTGGAGTTCTTTTGTGCAGAATATTTTTGGGGGGTACGGCATCTTGGCTCTGTTGTTTATGTGCGCGTGCATCTGTTTTATGTTTCAGCAAATTACAAATGGCTTCAAGGATGCCGCAGATATGCGCGAGCCTGCGATAGCATTGGCAGCTCGCTCAGTTTCGCAGAGAGATTATCCAGCACAATCAGCCCTTTTCTATGACAATAAAAAGCAAAGAGTTGGAATTTCTCTTCTCTGTGAAGTTTTTTTTTCATGATATACCTTCCAGCTCTGAGAGGAATCAGATTACCCCTTTGGTTTGTTTTTCTTATTCTCAAAGTCAATCATCCTCGAAGCCTTTCTCACTCCTCTTAAGCACTTTGAATTGTGACCTTTGACTCCAATACCCACATCGTTCCGGGTTGGTATTCCCGGGGGAGGGTCCTGTCCCAAACAGATTTAATCCGTTTCACTGAGCAAACAAAGAGAAAAGTGAAAAGGGAAGTGACGCATGATTCCTTCGCCTTCTTTGTGAATATTCATCCCACCGCACATCTGCGTGTTTCTGCTTTAAGCTGACTCGGTCGAGCACGTGTGGGTTTCAGCGTAGCTAACCGAGGACCCGAGAGAGGCGCTCCGCACTGACACGCAAACAAGTAAATCAATAGATGCATAAATTGCTCCCTTCACCACAAGAGGACCCAGAGGGCCAGTAGAGAGGAGGGAAGGAGGAGGGCAAACGTGCCTCCCTTACCACACAGCTGTACCTGAAGATGCAGAAAGACAGAAAACGGTGGCTACCATGATGAGGAAAAGACAATTTCATGATTTATTCATGCGCCCTTTGTGCCTTGTTAAAGTCCCGCGAGACACCGAGTTGGACGTCCTGAGTAGCAAAAGGCCACATGTGACCCCTGTCTCAGAGAGGCCATCAGAATTCTCTCCTCATAAATATACATCCATATGAAGTCAGCTTTGAATTCATCATCATTTCCTAATCTGGGAGATCCACAGGGACTTCTGGAGCATTTTAGCAATTTAAGGAATTATTTTTGTGGTTGAGGATCTCTCTGTTCAGCTCTCATCCGTCCCAGTTTCACCATCGGGTGCACGTTATCTGAAGCTCGAATCAATCCCAGCATCAAAACTGGACCGTGCACGCTTAGACAAACAAAACCGCAGCCAGTGTTGCCGTTGGTCAGTGGTTGTGTTGGCTGCGGAGTGTGACAATCCAAAAAGCACAGCATGCAGGGGGGTGCAGGGGGAGGCAGGGGGTTGCAGGGGGGTGCAGGGGGAGGCAGGGGGAGGGCGATGCGCTGGAATGACATTAGCAGATGGATATAATTTGATTTGTGGAAGTTCCCCCTTAGGTTACTGCTGAACACGCTGACACTTAAATGTGGATTCGAGCAGCTCTTGGTCGACCTCCAGCAACACTTTCGCTGCAGCTCTTTTATCCTCGTGAGAATTTAATGGGACATAAATTGTGGCGCTGACACGTACGGATTGTTCGACGCGGTGACTGTTCGTTACGGTAAAGCCCTGCAGCTGCAGGCCAGTCGACGCTTCGGCTTCTCTGAACAGACGCCGCGTGCTTCTTCGCACCACCAAATTCAAAAACAAGTATGTCTTTCATAAATATCACTTTGGCCTCCGAGGCACGTTATTCCAGAAATCTCAGTAAAAAGCGAGGAGAATAATGAAATTATTCTTAATACAAAATAATGTGTCCCAGAAAACATGTCTTTGTTCCCTGAGACTTTGATACAAAAGCAAAAAAAAGACTGTTTTCAGATGTTGTCATGCAGCTGCCCGTCTCGTCCTATGAATCTAATGTTCTTTATTGAAGATGAAATATTGTACGGCTCCCACAAACTACCAGAAAGGATCATCTCTGCAGGGAAGCGAGAGATGCAGAGAAACTCAGAATGGAGAGAAAGCGGAGGGCAATAAAAGTGTTGAGGGAGATCTTTATTTAGTTTAGGATACCAGCCTAAAGTGAAAGCAGATGGGGCTCCAGTCTGGAAGAGTTTCCACTTGAAGTCCTGTTTGCTGGACCTTCTGCTTCTGAGTCAGCTCCACTTCTATTTAACCTGCGTTTCTGACAGATCAGAGCAAGAGCGGTCCTGAGTCAGAGGTCCAAACGCGCACAAACCTCCCAACATTGCTTACAAGAGTGCACGTTTTGTTACACCAGACGTTCAAGCATTGTGCACACAGACGTGCGGAGAGCAAAACAGCTGTGTAACAAAGTGTGGGTTTGTTGTGTGAGGTCAGCGGAGCTGCACCAGAGTGACCTGCACGAGCGTGAGAGAAACCTGCGAAGAGCGCAAACAGGCAGAAGCTCGACGCGGCGCTGCAGCTGAACAATGCTGAGCGAGGTCCAGCCGAGGTCAGCGGACAATGGCGTGGAACTGGCAACCCAATCATTTACAATCAGAGCCCACAATGAAAGACCGCTTATTTTTAAACTTTCAGATCCAAAGAATGACGGCTGCAGCGTGCGCGGCTCACCCAGAGGTGGAAAAGTCATGGAAATAACCAGTCACAGTTTCTATTTCTGCACGCCGGCGAAGAAAAGATTTCATTGAGTTGGCTGGACTGCGTGCAAATAAATGATCTCACTGGACTGCTTCATCAAACAAGGATGCGCCCTCTGTTTGCATCTTCCATCTGACAGTCATTCCCGTGCCCTTTGGCCAGATGGACTCAAACACAACACGTGAAAAGCGTGAAACTGCATGATGAAGAAGCAGAATCTACAGTACATTTCAAAAACATGACTGAGAGGAGCTGTGTCAATAAATTCATCAGCCCCATCCAAGAACAACTGGGCTCATAACCTCCTGTCACATAAGATGTGGTTGTTTGAAGGATCCTTTTGTATTTGAATTCAATTCTAGGCTGTGCAGTGCTCTGACTTTGGTGCAGAAATGTCAGAAATGACGGGAAGTGTCATAGAAAACCTGGGAAAACACCATCAGAGACTCACCACATTTAAGATTTAAGTTGATTATCAGGCCTCAAATTGTCAGAATTTGATACAACGCTGCTGGTTTAGGTGTTCACACTTGGAAGATTTGCCTGTCAAAACAAAGTGAAGAGTTTTGCTTTGAGTGGCTGCTGTAATAAAATGGAATTCCCACCTCATCCATCTTCCTCCAGCAGACAATCGCTCAGGCAAATGTTCTTTTCCTCCACGCTGAGATTGACATCTCACTCTGCTTCCAAGCAGCTCGCCACGTTGCCAGGAATTCGTCTCAGCTCCATACGACATTGTACGGGCTCTTTTACAACCTGGACAACATGCATGGTGGGGGTCAGCAGGGCGAGAGACAGAGGGGAAAAAAACTGTCAAAAAAAGCCTCCTGCAGCTCTTTTTAAATGAGAGGGGAAATTTCACATATATTTGTACGTCTACAAGCTGAGGCAACGTTACAAGAACTGACAGAAAACCGTGGCTGTTCCACTGATCCCAGGGAGCAGCAGATAATACGAATACCAGCTACGGTGACGAGAGGTGTTTATGCTCGTGCTCGAGTTCTTCAGTCAGGTCGCCACGGAGGGTCACCTCACAACTGTCACGTCTCCTATAACAATCACCTCCCTGCGAGTTTAATGTCACATTTGTCGTCGTGTGTCGCAAAATCACTTTTCACAGGTTTTTAGGCAAACTGATGTCAAGTTTTGGTAATCGCCACATAGACAGGCGTCCACTCACACTGTGGTTCCTGCAGTGGTGATGGAAGGCAGCAACAGATCGTTCGTTCTTAGCAGATTCCAACAGAGCAGAATAGACCTCAAATGGACGGTGGGGCTAGCAAAACGTGGAAAGTACTAGTACTAGTAGTAACTGTAACTGTAATTTTCCTTCTTAACATATTAGGGTGCCATGTATCCTTTCTGTCATAGAATGCTGCCTGATTGCAGGACAAAACTACAATATTTGCCTTTAAAAGACATTTCGAAAGCACCGACAGCTAATCGTTCCTGACTGCCTTTAAGAGGATTTGATTTGATGGTGTCTCATGTGGAGAAACGTTGACAGCTGATTTGATAAAGAGAGAAACCCCATGTTTCACTCAGGAATTTGACGTTATCAATTGACTGAATCAATAGCTCTCCAAGTTTATTCTTGTCAGCGCGACCTTCACTTCCCCCAATCATAAATAGATGGTGTGAACTGTCTTCACTCCTTTCGCTGTTAATGATTTTGCCAATGAAGCTTTGTCCAAAAACTCCCCCAGCGTTCTGGAGAAAGAGTTTCTCCGCGGCCATGCATCATCCTGACACATGGAAAACAAACACTGGCGCGAGTTTCATCGGGCAGAAGCGTGAAAATAAACTGTGACCGGGGAAAAATGCAACCCATGTTGAGCGATTGCGTTTAATCAGAACAAGATAAGTCCGGATCAAAACCTCGAAACATGTAAAAACATACAAAAATTCTTTAATTTTACCTCTGGGCCCTGCTAGGAGATAGATCCAGGGCTGGCCTTTTCCTAACTGTTTTCATGCTAGCCATAATTCAAACTGACAGTGAGCTGCAGGTATAACAGAATGCTGTTTTGGGATGGTGAAACAGCCAATGCATTCATCAAAGCTCTCTAATGAGGGCGAACAGGGAAATGAGGTAAAAGGCAGCTACAGTGCGGTGATAAGACTGATCTAATTTCCAGAGGTGAAGATTTCTGGCAGGTTTGACAGGAAAAGCAGTTAAAATTACCCACAGCACCTCTATAGTGCTTCAGAATCACAGCGAATCTTGACTAAAATCCAATATGCATGTCATTAACTCAAAGCTACGCTGATAACTCACAGCCAACAACTGGATTTAAATAAAGAAATACTAAATAACAGTCTCTTGAAACATAGGTTTATTTACTTGATTTCTTGTTTCTGTACTCCTGCACTTTCATGTGAAGGGGGATAAACGTGGTTTTATTACTCATGCTGGCCCAACTTCTTTTATTGTTTTTTTTTTTTTTTTTTAACGCACACAACAGGGTTGTAAGAGACACCCTGGGAGAGATGTGAAGCCCCGAGACACTGGCGCAAAATCAAACCCAGGAGTTGGAGCGTCCTGACTCAGCTGCTGCTGCTACTGACAGCTGCCGTGACTCAGTCCATTTAAAGAAACTCGACGCCGCCGTTTACCGTAATGATTTATTAAATGATGATGACCGCTCTGGACCTTTCCTTTTCACCATTTTTGTGAAGCCGGTGCCACATTACATTGTGCTGTCTGAGTCTCACTCCTTCATCAATTAAAATGAGAACAGAATGTTTTAATAACACTGACCAGATCCAGCTTGGATTCTGTGAGCGTTATGACTCAACACCACACCTACTGACAGGAAATAGCCAAGCCTTCAGATTGGCTCCCAAATGTTTGACGCGGTTATCTACACATTCAGTTTTTCCCCTCTAACAGAAAGATGGAGGAAAAATAGCGATTTAAACATCCGAACCCAGATACGCCACTACAATCAATAGAACTTAGCAGTTGTTCCAAACTCCAGCGACGATATCTAAATAAAGCACCAAGCTAATACTTAATGCCTCGAGAACATGAGCAGTCCAATGCTTTAATCTGAAGTGACAAGCAGTTGCCTTGTCTCAGCGATAAGACCGATCCACGTCAAAAAGCTCCGCACACTCGCTCCGCTTCTTACAGTTAATGCTCACTAATTCTCTGTTTTCCTTCTGCAAGTGGGCCAGACTTGTCTGGTTCTTAACTCATCTATGCATTTAAACAAGGAGACTGAGCAAAGATTGGAAAGTTGGGAAACTTTCAGCAAAGCCTCGCCATACAATTACTTATTCGACTGTAAAACAAGCTTGATTGTTGATCTGACGACAAATATAGCATTGAATAACATTTATGCAAAACAACATTCATGCAAAGGAGTAGCCCCAAGTAGTTCTTATCAACCAGTGCATTGCAATTTGTCTAGATCCAATATTCATTTAGTGTGTACTAAATTCATCTCTAACCTGTTTTCCACCTCTCCTCCGAAGACTCATCCTCCTGCTGTTCTTCCATGCTGACTTGGGGTTTACCACATCAATATCAGCGACACTTGAGTCTTGCACAGACTGTTTCCTAAGTGACACATGGCCCGGCCTGCTAACAGCTAACAGCTGTAGCTTTGCATAGCTTAGTGAAACTGTCACACCGAATAACAAATTTTGTCATGGAAAAGTTCTGAAAAAATCACTGCACACAAGAGGTGGTTTCAAATGTAAGCCTTGTGTGTGTCGACATGAACACTAAATACTGCGAATAAAAGTGAAGAAGAGCAGAGGGATTTATTTGTCTTAGACCATAGGTAATGAATTTATTGCACTTATGAACATTACAAGTTGAACTTCTGACTTTTTCTTCGACGTTTTACAGCTTCTGTCTCCGAGCGCACATGCTCTCTGTCGTAGTGCACGTTCGTCCCAGGGAAACCATAAAAACCTGTACTTCTCACAGTCCCACAGAGACACTCGTGCATCAGGCTGACGGGCACACGATGAAAAATATGCTCGCTCCAAAGGACAGAAGCTGTGAACGTGCGCCAGTGAGTCAGTCAATCAATCAACAGGGGAAGAATAAGGTTTTGGAAGCAAATTATGCTGCGAGTCTTCACTTTCTGCAAACAAAGATTTGTTAGTTAATATGAATGAAGCTAAAACGAACTAAAACTGCACGTGCAGAGACTTTGGAAACCAGCAACTTTCTGAAGCTTTTTAAAACTGTGTATGGCCAAAATGCAAATGCTAATTGAACATGCTGACATCTGACGTTTCCACTCATTTGTTCTGCTCTAAATCCAAACGCACAAAAGTGCACATGCTGGATATTTTACTGTGGAATGTGTTCCTGACAAATAATCTGGATGGAATGCAGGTTGCGACCCCACAGGTAAAGCCTGTCAGCATTGTTTGATTTGAAAATGTGAAAATGTGACGTTTCCTCCACGGCGAGGGGCCGGCATCCTCCACCTCCCCAGCACTGGGTTCCTGCTCCACACTGGAAAACCACAGGTGCGCACGTGGTATGTTGGGCCAGAAGGAAATAAGTGGGCAACAGTGGTATTTATTTATTTATCTTTTTATTATTTTTCTTTGAGAAATTTGACTGAAAGCATGTCATCTTCCAATCATAAATCAGCATAATAGCTTGTAATCTGAAGCCCATTTTGCATCCACCAAAGTTTCCCCTTGTTTTTCCTTCCTTTTAAGCGCATTTTTTCTGGTTTGCAGTGGTTCACAGAAGCGATTTTGTGTCCTCGTTGCTTTCCCTCGGTGCCTGTGTTGATTTAACCTGACTGATTGAGGGCTACCACTGCTTATTTAAGTTTGGTATCTCCTTAAAGACCCCTGGCTGACATCTTGAACACAAATCGGAGAAAAACACAGCGTTGTAGTCATGAATGGTCATAAAAGGACCAGTGAAAGTAGGAAAATTGTAAGCCAAGACCAAAAAATTGCATTTTGGTCCTGCTGACACTCAACAATGCTCTTGAACTAACAGGCCGACAGGGAGCCGGCCCAGGAGCAGCTGTCCTGCTGCCGTCACCTACTGCAGAAACACAGAGCAGAGAACAAAAACAGGACAATGAAAAGAGGGAGGGGACGTATGGAGCCCATTAAAACCTTTTCTCAGTGGGGAAGATTGAAAAATCATGGCGTGCTCAGCCCTCCCTCCCCTCTCTGTCCTCCAGCTGGGTGCCATCCACATGACTCTCGCAGACATAAATAATTGCTCTCTGAAAGACACCGCACGCTCAATTTTTTGGCCGATGACACCCCAAGTATTTTTGGACCGAATGCCTGATTCAAAAACAAGTTTATAAGTAAACAGCCTAAAACAAAGGAAATGCAGTCCTGTCAGGAAAAGTACGTTATGGCCACCAAAACTGCAATTATCATAAACACATTTAATGCGTGCTAATTCTCAATGCAGGGAGCGCAAACGGCTGTCTTTCCTGATATTTCCATAGACACCAGTACAGGTGAATCTGGAGCCGAAAAAGGTGAATCACAGCTTGGTAGAGGTTGCGCTATATCGCGTTTTTCCACAAAATATCAGCTACAACTCTGAGTTATTGAGAACTATTCATCATTCCTTATTTCTCAGTAATGCTGAGATGCAGACGTGTGGCTGCAATGTCAGAATTCTGGAATTCCTGAGGAAATTGGTTGCTGTTCTGTGATACTGTGTGAAGTTTACAATTTGTTATTAACACTTGAATATTAGGCTAGCTGTTTGTTGCCATAAACTTGGAAGAACTTGCGTGAGCAGCTCATAATTCACGTCCTTCCCGGGGTACTTTCAGCCTTCTTAAAGCCAGCAGATTGATTGATTGACTGGCCATAAACTGGAGCGTTTTGGGCTCTCACCAGAGCGTTTGACACCTGCGTGCTTTCATATGGAAATGTGGACTCATGAGGAAAATTGAATTTCTGACACATGGTGTGTGTTGTTTTTGTGTAGTCTTATGGAGCTGAATGATTGCCTTGCACTGCCATCCAGAAAATGATTTATTTTTATGCTTAAAATAAATGATTAATGGTGCCTAATCTGTGTTTAAACTACGCACATTAAACTCTCAGAATTGCAATTACAAAAAAAAAAAAAAAAAAAACTCTTAAAAAAAACC
>BJFM01004792.1:6052-21253 GCA_016586285.1 Arothron firmamentum | reverse complement strand
GCGTCCATGGTGTGCGCCATGCTGCAGTGCGGCACCGAAGCGGTTAAGTTCTCCTAGTTTGTTCCCCCTCTCGTCCACAACGTTGGCACCCAGTGGTTCTATTCATTCTCCCCCAAAGCACGGAATCTCTGGGAGTGCAGGGAGATCAGTAATAAACCACGTCTCTGCAAGGATTCTAAAGCTTCTGGGGTCATCTGCAAAGGTGAGAAATACACTGTTTATTCCATTTATAACTGCAGGGTGAACTAATGCTTGAAGAAACATATTAAGCAGAAAGCTTCCGCTTTAATAATATACTGTATAAATTGCAAATATCCAATAAAAAATACACTGTATCTCATATTAAATTAGGCATTTTGTGTTGTCGACAAGGTAATGGAAAAAAACCCATCTATCTATTCCGCCTTTGTGTCTTTCTCCTTGTCTGTCCCTAAAATTAGGATAGAGAATCCTGGTCAGAAATTCAGATACAGTCAGTTTAAAACTTAATGTGAAAAGTTACAACTGTTTTTAATTAGAAATGTTTAGTTATTAGTCCATTCGATGGTGCTAGTGGCTATAATTTCTATATTGTAAATCTAGAATTGGTGCCGGACCAGCATAAACACGGTCAACTAGGTCACCACCTCCAGGTTTATGTAAAGTGTGTTAGCTCCTCGATTTTAATCCCATTTTATTAACATTTCAAGACTAAGAAAAATCTGTCTTTTTTTGGGGGGGGGGGGATAGTTCATGTAGCATATGTTAAACAATTTTGGGAAGTCACTTTTTTCCCTCCCCACAGGGGTTTTGCTCCAGCAGAGTAGCAGCTGGAGGCCCCCCTGACTGTTTCACCAGCTACAAAGACGCTGTCAGCCTCACCAACATCACAGATAACAGCCTTCAGAGAGACGGTCAGTGGGAGAACGTCACGGAAGATGAAGAAAACAAACCTCATTTGCAGTCTTATCTTTCTTGTTATCTACACTTCAGCAGAAAGTTACAGAAACTGCGACACCCAGTATAACGCCGTCTCATGCATTTCTGTGATTCCCTTGTCTGTTTCAAAGTCTCCAACCAAGCGTCCCTTTGGACTCAGCTTCATGATGATGACAAAGCATCAGTGGATTCAGACTATGAGCCAAGTAAAGAGCCATCTGCACTCTTGGCAACCTTTCGCAGTGAGCTTCTTTTATTTTGTTTCCCCTCTGCAGGTTTCCGCATCTCCTCTTGCTTAGCGTTGCATTTGTGGTTGATGCTGCACAACAGTGCGCGAGTGCGTGTGTGTGTGGGTGTGTGGATGTGTGTGTGTGTTTGCAGGCTCTGCAGCTCACCCTGGATTGTTGCAGCATGGTTTTGTGATTTCAAAATAATTATAGCTCTGTGTGCAGATTCTCAGAATTGCGTCACAGTGGAGAACGCTGCAGTGAGGCATTCAGGTGCACAAAGAGATTCTGGTGATGGTGAGTTGCTTTCAGTTTGTCTACTCTATTGAAAATATGGAATCAAAAAAGCCACACAAGTTTAGTTTCAACCCCGTTTTTAATTTTTAATTTCATTTTATATGTATTACTACTACTCTACTACTGTAACTGGAGATTATGTAATTTCCCACTCCTTAACTGAACTATGTTTTCCCTTGTATCCCAAAACCGTGTGTGAAAATGTTTATTTTTTTTAACATAAATTCTGTAAAGCGGCTCTCAGTGATCAGACTAAGCAGTGATTGATTGCAGTCTGTTTTTTAGACTTTAATAGACTCAAGGTTAAAAACATATGGCAGTGAAATATTTAACCAAGAATTGGACCATGACATTATCTGAATAACTGAACTAGTTTGTACTAAAATCAGCGGTATGTGATGTTGTTTGTTGTCTCTTTGTTACTTTTTTCTTGCGTGCACTCTTGCATCATTGATTGAGAATTCATTTAAGCAAAGACTGAATGACAATATTGCCATGAATATTTAGGATAACCATTTTAAATTGACTTTTTTTTAGGCCTGTCTGACATGACTGAAGTGATGAGAATCACTCCCTACAGTAATGAAGAAGTTCTTCATTATGCCAGAGTATCAGAGGTCTCGTTTGATTCCTCTCATACGCGGGGGGAATTCTACAAAAATGCAACGAGCCACGGCCTGGTCGCCACTGGTTTGTCCTCTTCCCCAGACTCTTATTTTTATTATAGAATTAAATAAGCTGGATATTTACCATCTCGATGTTTGGCTGCTTTCAGGTATTATAACACCAGGGCCGAGCCAGTCGTCTGTTATCAGTGACCATTTAAGGCCTGACAGCAGTGATCAACCTTAGTAGCCTTTCTCACAGAAAAAAATGACACAATTAACCTGTGATCGCCACGTGATGAAGATAGTGATCCTGTCTACGCACCTCTCAGCCTCGCAGAACAATCTGCATCCGATGTGACGACTGATGATGTTGGGAGCTGAGAGTTAGGGAGAAAAAAAAAAATCCATGGCTCCATTTGCAAAACAATGATGACATTTTTTCCCCACCTGAGAAAACCCTTTTTTTTTTTTTTTTTTTTTTTTTTTTTAAGTTTGTACTGAGTGAGTAAGTAACTTAACCCTAAATTTAACAAGGAGCCAGGGCAGATTTACACATATATGTGCTTTTCGAAAATGTGTTAACATGTTTTATCTTTGCGTATGTTATGTCTTTCTAAATCTTAAATTAAATATAAATGTTTAAAAATGTTCTAAATTTAAAATACTGAGCTCTATAACTGTGAAGGAATACTTGTATAATATGATTTCTGTGATCTTTATCAGAATGGGTCTTACGCGCTTGTGTTCTTTCCATTTGGATTCTGTATTGTATTGAGCAGGCTTGTCGAGATCCAGGCCTGAATCCAAATGGGGTTTCTGAGCTACCAGGTAGATGCTTTCATCCAGGTTGTCCCTTGCCTTGACGAAAGACGTTATTTTGCCTCGGAGGACAGAAAACCCGGCTGCATTGTGTCCCTCCAGGACTGAAATTGGACACCCCTGACCTAAAGCATTTGGCCACAAGGTGGCACTACAGATTTGCAAGTGATATTTTTGTGAGCCAGGCCAATAAAGACTAGGATGAAGATTGTTGAAGAAAAATAAAAACCTGCCAAAGCAATGCTGTGACAAATACCCACTGCTGCAGAGTGGGCCAGAAGTCAAAATACTGCACTGTGGAAAGGTCCAAAAGTGTGAAATGTGGATCCTGATCTGTGGTTCATATAAAAGAATAAGTGCAGTTTAAAACCAGACCTGGCACAACGTCCTTGGTCTATCACATCTGCAACAGCTTCAGCGCGGCAACATTTCCTGAACATGTGTCGTTTATTTCAGGAACATTTGAAGGAAAGCTTTCAATTGTTCATCTAACAGCAGACAGACCTGGGAGGGACGATGATAAACAGCATTTAATGCTTCTTTTGACTTAAATTTGTGTGTGTGTGTGTGTGTGTGTGTGTGTGTGTGTGTGTGTGTGTGTGTGTGTGTGTGTGTGTGTGTGTGTGTCTTAGTTATACTGAGTGTTAGCTATATGTGTATGTATGAAAACATGCAAGCTGAGATATTATTAACCATGGTGGTTCAGTTAAGTCAATTGTAATCAGTGTTACTGGTGGATAACAGATCCACAATGAGGTGTTGCCACAAATATTTCTAAAATGTGTAATAATATCTGTTCTGTTGTTTAATGTGGAACACACTTCTCGAAATCCACTCTACCAGTAGATACTGAGGCTTCGGTAATTGTCATCCCTCCTCCTGTTTCATGATCAACCACACCTTTAGATTACTGCTCATCCACTTATGGGAGCGCAGGCCACAATGCTGATCTGGCGAAAATGCTATTTTAATGCACACACACACACACACACGAAGAAAAACCTTGAACATCTGCAAAGGACTCAAAAATGTGAAATTACCCACTGCACTCATGTTTTTGCTGTTCCCTATTTCCTCAGATTTCCTCTTGGATATCGCCCGAGTTTAAACTCCCTCCCTTTGTTGTTCTCCCACTATTTTTGATGTCTTGCCTCGCCCTAATGAGGGGCACCTGTGTTTGTCCAACCATCTTCACCCTTCTTGTATATTTCAGGGCTTGTGTGTTTGTCAGGCTGTTGTATATCTGACCGTCATTCCAACTGCCGTTCCTTGAACTTTGCTTTGTTAGATGTCTGCTTTCTTGACTCTTGGATGCCGGTGGATTGATTTTGTCTGTTGATCTGGAATTGATTGCAAGTGGCTGATCTTCTTTCTTTGAAGTCTGCCTGCATTCTGACTTTGAGCATAATGAATTAACTCCGTGATTAAAGTGTCCTGCCATTTCAAGGCCTCCTAGCAGCAATCCTGCCTCCTTGTGTGTTCACTCTGGGTGAACTTGCTCTGTTGGTCTCCCCGTCAAATTCCACTTTAGGTTTCCCTTATTTTGTGGTCAGAGGGCATTTGGAACGGTCCTTTGCTGGCTCATCTTCAGCCGCACGTTCCAGCACTTGTATTTGCTCTTCACAGGCCTGGTAGCCACCTTCATCTGCTCCAGAATCAGCTAGCCCGAAGCCCCCAATCACTTACTCTCACCACAGCATTGCCCTTAGTACTAATCCTCAGTTGCACATTGAGTCACCATTTTGGGGTATTTCACTCTGCGCTGCGTGAGTAATGCTTCAGTGTCACTGTGATTCACCTTTAAGAACGCTTGTCTAAAGATCCAAAGGAAAAAAGTGCCCTAAGGAAAGAAATTACCTTCCCTCAGAGCTTGGAAAGCTCTACCAGAGACCACATTCACAAAGTCAAAAGAAAACGGCAGGTAGCAACGGCAACACGAGCTTGCTCTGGCCAGCAGCCTCCAGATTTGGTTTCCCTGGAAACCAGAGACAAACACTGCGCTCCATTCCATCTGTCTGTGACCCTCCGTTGCTATACATGCAGATGGAAGAAGGGTGACGCTGAAGAAGGAAAAGAAGTTTTTCTGAGAAAGTAAAAAGCATATAGGGAGAAATAAAATAAATGATAGAAAAAAAAACAACAAATCTAGTCCAGAGCTCTGCGTCGGGATAAACAAGCGAATTAACAAGCAGATCTCCTTATGAAACTCAATCTCTTTCACGTGTTGGAGAAGTTTTACACACACACACACACACACACACACACACACACACACACACACACACACACACACACACACACACACACACACACACACACACACACACACACACACAGAGTTTCTCATCATCTAAAACTATGCTCTTTGATATATTACATGCTTCCAGCAGACCGAAGTTCGCCTTTTGTCCTCTCTTAGATTGATGAATCGTAATCTTTAAAAACTGCAAATTCCCACTGTCGATAAAAATCCAGGGCAATAACAGTGCCGCGATATTTCAAGCAACATGTAGCATCTGAGGAATGAGAAGATCAACCCACTGTTTTCACTTTGCTCATGAAATCAGTTACACACACAGGATTACAGCCCTGTAAGCTCCTAAGTTGCTTAAAGTGACACGACGACTGAACCGATCTGAATTTGAACTCTTGACCTTTGGAAAGTCGAGAGAAACGCACGTCCAACGGCCTTGCACTAACTTTGACAATATTAGGGTGTCTTCATAAAGATTTGTTACGGCAATATAAAGGAAATACAACAGCTTGAGGTTGCATGAAGACGTGTCCGATTAATCTTGATGCCGTTACGGCTTCAGTGATGTCCTCCTGTTCCTGACGTTGGTGTTTCATTTCCATCTGGTGCAGAATAAACAGCAGCCTGTGTGATACAGTCAAGTTGTTATTTTATGGGGAGGTCCATATGGTTACAGACCGGGGCAAAACTCCGCTTTGTGTTATTAATCACCGACTCTACTATAGCGCAGACAATTGTATTTACGCTAAAGCCGTTCATTCCACGGATATTTCCCTCTCCTGATTACTCGCCACGTTGAACCAGCCCGCAGCTGTGTTGTCAGTGACGCTAAAAGTCCGCGGGCCGTCTGCTGGTGAGGCCCCGTAATGGTGTTGATGACTTTTCACTCGTTAGGCTACTTTCACTAATGCCGCTTAGCTTTCATCACCACTTTTTTCTTCTTTTTTTCCTTCTTGTCAGTTGAGTGGTTGGGGAGGCTCCTTGATCACCTAAATCTTCAAATTCCAAACATTTTGTAAAATAACGATATTGTAGCCTGAGAAAGGAAAGGAAAGAAAAAAAACAGATACACTGACTATCATAGATAATTTGTTTTATCGTGATTAAATCATCCCAAACTGTACAATACAATGGAAATACACCCTCTGGACAACCCAACCACCCTGATTTCTAAAAATAAATTCAACTCTTTACCTCATCTTAAACACGCTAATGGCCATTACTCCCGTATAATTCTCCCGACACTCGTTTATTAGTCTGTATGAAGGACATAAAGCTGACCTGGCACCTGAGCATTTGGCTCATTAATCTTTCATTTCACGGCCCCTCACTGCTGTAACAGTCTGAGGCCTCTTCCCACTCACACGCAGCCATGGAGCTGCCGGGCAGGTCAACACTGCAATTAAGCTGCTTTAAACTTGTTCAGTGGTGCTCGGAGGCCGTAAAAATACTTCCGTTTGAGTGTCGGTGGGAGTCTGAGGCAGTTAACGCGGCAGTCACTGGGGATTTCATTGTGTCTAGTTAATGTAAGTAGTCTGGTAAGCAGGTCAAAAGGGCAAAATGACTCCAGAACGCCAAGAGGGATTAAGACAATCGGTCATTTTCATTTCATCCTGGCTTGCAGCTCAACATTAAAATGTTTGAAACAACTTCACCTAAGTCAATATGTATCTTCTTTTATTGTGTTGGACAGCAAACGGAAGTTTATGAGTGTGCGGTGCATGTCTGACAGCTGGCATCTCACATTGTGCACCAGTCAGTCAGGACAGACATCATCAATCAATCCTGCTCCCCTGTGAAGGGCAGATTAGCAGCAATAAACCGTGCCTGAAAAGGATGTCCAAGGGTGGTGGTGAAACCCCCAGCAGATACTAACAATATGTCTTTATATGTGTACGTGTGTGTGTTTGCGTGTGTGTCTTCTTGTACTTGTGACATACTACGTACCCAAATGCTCATTGTACTAGCAAAGTGAGGACATTTTGGGAAGCGAGGACATTTTATTGAGCGTTTGAGGGTTAGGACTTGGTTTTAAGATTGGGATAGGGTTAATCATGATGGAGGGTCACTTCCATTGTACATACAAGAGGCAAGAATACTTCCAGATATGGCCTCATTCATCATTGCTGCATAGAAACATGCGCAGATCTGAGAGCAGGAGTCCTGCTATGAAAAGACGTTAAGTGGGATTCATGAAAATGTCATATATGGCCGATCCCAGCATACGAATCAGCATACGGGTCTTGATCATTGCCGGGGCTGAAAACGATTGCCGACGATCGAGGTCAACAAAGACGCGGCTGTTCGGAAGCATGAAGACTGTTAAGGGAGCCCAGAAAAATGCTGCCTGGAGATCGATGACGGCGGCGCATGCTACTGCCATGACGCTGCGCTTTGCGTTATTTCCTTTTGTTTTTTTTTTTATCAGGTAAAGCAAAAAGCTCCCGCTTCAGTGAAAAACAGACAAGTTTATTTGATTCAATATTTGTTTACTTTTTAACCTGTGCAGAATGTGTGGCTGCCTGTTTCAGGTTTGTTGAATTATTAATTTTAGATTTTTTTTTAAGATTTTGCTGTGCTGCACCACAAATCTAACTGACCCTAACGTGCGTACACGATGTCGAGCCAATGCCGAGCCTTGCGTGAAAATGGCCGCCCGCACAGTTTTCCGCCATATGTACGGCGGTTAAATGAAGGTCGGCGGGTTTTGCAACATGACAACATGAATATTTTCCCCTTCCCCCGTAACATGGCATATCGATAATCCTCAGCCATGAAACCCTGTGTTGTCCATGAGCCAGGGGTCTTTATGTGCAGGTCTGCCACTCCGTACCAGCTTAACCTCTGGATTCTCTACATTCCAGCCCAAACTCAGGCACAAGTCTCACTGCTGGAGAATCGAAGGGTGACTGGGCTTATTTGTTACCATTGAGCGCTACTTTGTAATTGACCTTTCACCATTTATGAGTGACCTGTAGAAACAACTTTAAACCAGAACGTCTGATCTCCTTGGGAAAGACCCGTGGAGATCGACTTAGAATTCTAAAAGCAATCAACACCTAAAGGTGAAGAAGGGAAGCCGGGGTCACCTTCAGCAGACCGTTCTGCTCCAGTCTGCAGGTGATGGGGAGCGCTTTGTTTAAACCTCCGAAGTTTCAGAGGTAAACAAGTATGATCATCAACTTTAAAACATTGATTTTAGTTCACTAGATGATCCACACTGTGGAAATCTCCGTCCTATGTTTCAGGTATGATTAAAAAATTTAAAAATCAAGTGTAATTTTATAAGCATCAACTAAAACCAGTCAGGCAAACATGTCCTCCAGTCCGTGACTACTGAACCCATTATAGTCCAGCTTTCACCAGTAGCTGTTATACATTCTGACGGGCCAGAGGGATTAGCTGAGGTTGGACGGCAAGACACTGTTCAGTAATATTGATCAAAGTTCACCTTAATCTGGCACACCAAAGGAAAGAATAACACCGTACAAAATCCACAACTCGGCTATAATGAAGGGCTGAAAGATTCTGACCGTGCGATTTGCCCTTCATATTTTAGTTTGGTGGTCAGGGAAGAGCGTCCCAGCAAACAGTCGGGTTCTGACTGACGCCCTTATCACAGCCTGGAGGGAACCTGCTTTGTTGGACGAAGGCAGACGCGGTGGGAGGTCCGTCTGACTGGTTCATGCCCACAGACCCTGACCTCTCCCATGCCATGTGGCTACCAAATCCACACTACAAAAGTGGCTTACAGATCAAAACACGCTTTCATCACTGTGCTCACACTGATAAAGGCTGAGGGAGTGAATGAGTGACTTGGTGAGAGAGTGAGAGAGAGACATTGTAAATACCAGGCTCCACACCATAAGGTGATGTATAATTTCCTGTCCGACACCCATATTCAAATCTATCCGTATTTCCATATTAATTTGGGTATTAAAACTGTGTAAGCAACAGCTCAGGAAGCCCAGGTTGCTCACACAGTTGCTCTCCTCTTCCTGACTGATTTCTGAACCGCCTGTTTCTTCAGGTGTGTCCTGACTCGACTTTAGCTCCGCCTCCTTTGCGCCGAGCACCAAAAAGAGCCCCGTCAGCGCCTCAAAATGACCCGTTTCCCGCATTTCTGGCCGAGCGCCAGGCATGTTATTGCACGAGGATCACTAAATCTACATCAGCATGCATCCATTTGTTTATTTCAACCTTTATTTTATCTGGCAATGTCATCACTGAAGTACCGGTAAATGTTCAAACATAAACCTTCATAACTTCTCTCATCTCATCTCTAGTGTGCTTCCTCAACAGTACTAAAAGTTAATTTCCACTGGTTTTATGAAGTATTAGTTGCCGCAGCCATACTCCCCTCACACACGTTCAAAAAGATTAAAGCTGCAGCCCCCTGATCTGTTCAGCATCTGCTGTTTTCCCATCAACACTCCCTCCACACGGAGCACTTCTTTGTTTTTTCCCTGCTGCTTTTTGCAGACACAACCCAGATCCAGACATCTCTGCGCTTCTCCGTCAGCTCCACGACATGTAGAACCTCCCGGAGTTACCGCGCAGATCCTCCGAACCCTAACAGGAAACAAAAAACAGAATGTAGGTCTGACTCGCAGCAGCCTTTGTTATTTTCTTTCAGTGTGGATATCCCTTCTATTTTTTTTTTTTAACAGAGGAAAATGTAGTCTGATTGTTGTTTGGATGGATCTTTCAGACTTCAGTCGGACTTCAAGTTGTAGCTTCAACTAAATGTTTGTGGAGGTGAAGCGTTAAATATTCATGAGGAAGTGCTTGTGGTATGGTTTCCCCTTGAATAAATCCATTAATTTATGACTGCGCGTGCGTGTGCGTGCGTGCGTGTGTGTGTGTGTGTGCGTGTGTGTGTGTGTGTGTGCGTGTGTGTGTGTGTGGAGGGCATAGGTTTTCTGTCTTATCAATGGAAAACATTAGCGTCGTGGCCCGTAGCCCCCGTCTTCTCCTCCTCCTCCTCCTCCTCCTCCCCCTTGTTTAATTCAGTCCATCAACACTTCCTCCCTCCGCCTGTTAGTGTCACCCTGCATTTCCTTTCTGGGCTCAACCAGAGCGACTCGCCCCAACGAGCTGGGTTTTGGGTTTCTCACAAACGGCAAAGGGCTTCAAAGCCAATAGCTGCTCTTTTGACTTTTATTGACCCAAAGACCCCCCCCCCCCCCCCCCCCCCCACCCCCCCACCCCCCCCCACACCCCTGCCGCCATTTCATTAAGGGGTATAAATTACAATGAGCAGGCTGACTGAACAAAGGTTTTATAGTCGTGCTGAGTTCGCTGATCGCACCTGCAACGTATTTAACAAGGTGCTTAAAAAACATCCAGGTTTAAGCCGGGAGGATCTCTGAAGGAGAGCGACTCAGTATCCTTTCGCCTTCCTCCAAAAAAAATCTGCCCTGAATCCTCAAATCGGCAGCGAAGCGGGAACAAACATTTGTTTCTACAAGTCAGCCTGACAACATAAATATGTGCAGAATCTCGCGGATTTTCTACATAAAGTTGAAGTTGGATCTTCTGCCTCTAAAACAGCAAACTGTTGTTTTCAAATGTTAAATAATCAGCACAATATGCAGCTCTGCAAAGCTTTTTTGATTAGCCAACCCACAACATCAGGTCATGAAGGTCACCCAGGATTTAAAACGACATTTAATTCTCCCTGTGTGAACAAGTGGAACAGGATTATGAAGACTCAGCGCGATCCAACAATGTTAGGAAAACCACCTTGTCTTCTTCTGATGCCACTGGCCAGAGCTGATGGGTGATCTAACCGTGCACACTAACTTAATTACCGGGGGAATGATTTGAGGCCGTTGGACTCACATCGTCTGGTTTCGATTTCCCACCGCAGCCGGACAGTAACGCTCCACTACCGGCGCTGTCACCCGCAAACCAACGCTGCCTACGTCCGAAAGCAGCCCGGGCCCCGATTATCATTCTGCGCTGGCCACGTGAGCCACGGTTGCTCTGTTTCTACTTACAACCCCCTTCCTCCGCCCCTTCTCTTTTTTCCCTTCAAGTGTCTTTCTGCACACGTAAAAACCGAAGTCAAGTGCGCACGCCGCATGCTCTGTCCCAGACAAATCAGATCCAGCTGCATTCAAAGGAGAGTTACTAAAAGAAAGATATTGCAAACATCTGCATGTTCTCCATGTCCTCATCATTTACATAGATCCTCGTGTGGCAGTAAAAGGCTGCAGAGACCAGACGAGGGAAACACTTTCGAAAAAGTAACTGGGTCTGGTTTGTTCTGCTGCCAGGAAAGTCCAGACGGGAAGAGGCCTGCAGCAGAAACAGAGCGGCTCAAACAAGCGGAGAACACTTTGATTCTCCCCCCCCATTTACAAAACCGTCTTCTCGCTTTCTTTTATCCCGTCACTTCTTCAGTGACGGGTTCGAATGTCACCTTTGACCTAAACCTCATTAAAGAGGTGCTCTGTTGATTTTGACACATAAGCGCAGGTTATTTTTTTTAAATGCTAAATACTTCTCAGACTGTAAAGTCTAAAAGATAAATTGGTCTGTGGGGCCCTTGCGAGAGATGGAGAAGAGAGGAGAGCAGAGGAGAAGGAGAGGAGAAGGAGAGGAGAGAAGAAGGAGGAGAAAAGAGGAAGAGGAGTGGAGATGAGAGGAGGAGTATACGCAGCCGGAAATAGTTCAGTTCTAAAGTTTATATTAAAGCTAATTTCATCCCCACTGGCCACTCCTGCTCTTTACCAATCATGTTTTTCCCCTGCTCAAGGTTTTCTTTTTTTATTCTCTGTTTTTCACGCTTGTCTTTCTGCCTTTCTAACCTTAATTTAGGTTTATGTCCCCTTTGCTGTTCTCCTTCTCGTTTCTCGTTTCCCTCTCTTGTCTGGTCTTTTTCCTCTGTGGATCAGGAGTGTCCAGCCCTGTCCTACGAGGTCTGCAGTCCGGCAAAGAGTTCTGTTCTTGTAACGCATACAGCTGCTTTCACCTGGGACGCCGCCGGGTAGGACAGAAAACCCCGCTGGATTGAGGCCCTTGTCAGACAGCTTTGGACACCCCTGCTTTACCTCATCCATCACTTCGCTTCTGACTCACTCTTTGCTGGCTCTTGTCTTCCTTTAGTCTTTCAGAGAACAGGGAGTGATATCAGGACTTTTCCAATCTCCATAAAACGGAACTTTTATGAGATGGAACGGAAGATATGAAAAACGGGCCCTTTCTGCCCTTTCATGAAACTTCTGTTAAGAGACTGCAGACTGAGATCCAGCATTAAAAAAAAGAAACTTGTCCTTTTTTTCCCAAAGTACTGAAGCATAACATGTGTATCATTTGTTCAATAAAGACAGACAGGAAGAAGTTAGTAAAAGAGGAAAGTACACATATGTTATAACTTAAATAAATTTTGGATTAAATTCATTTTTTAAGTCAAACTTGCATACACACAATATCACATCCAATGAGGGTCATTATGGCTTACATAGCAAATTAGGAATAATCGTTGCATGCATGATACACCAAAAACTCAGGTATTGTAATCGGGATGTCACATGAATCAAACTGAGGACCTTTGTATTAGTCCGAGAGGGACAACTTTACTGCCGGAGCCACAGCTGCCCCAATCAATCAGTCTGGAGTAAAAGCCAAATGCTAACTGTCCGAATAGCTGTATAGTGCAGATTAAAAACTACTATCAATTGAATGTACAATAAAAACTTGTGCGAAGCATACATACTTTAGCTTTCATGTTTGCTAAATGTTCATCCACGTCTCATAGAAGTCAAGATGGAGGGTCTAGTTTCATATATTAAAAAAAAAAACCCTCTATGTTTTCAGTTTGTCGTGAGCTCATTTTGGAAATATACAATAACAATAATTGGGCACCCTGAAGCAGAAGTTCAGTCAGTCACTTTTTAATATGGTGCTGATGGGCCCGTCATATTCCAGGGTTTCTACCCTCTTAAATCCACACAGCTATTACAGCTGCAGGAACGTGCTGGCAAACATTCAAGATGAACATTTTTTGAAAATGACTCAGGCTTTTCAGTCTGCTTGAACGAATGCAGTATTTATTTCTGTTATAAAAACTGAAACCCGACAGTTATTTATACTAAAATGCCATAAATCCAAACACTTAAAAAAAAAACCAAAAAAACATTTGAAGTGAGTTTTATGTAAAAGGATTAGAACATGAAAAATGCAAGTTTTGATTTATTTCTCAGAAATGTGCAAGATGTCCAAGGTGGAAGGTCTGATTCTGCATGACATTCAGATCCTCTGAGCTCAAATTCACTGAATACTTTTCCTCAACCAAAAAGTTTTCTTATACTCTGATCTCTCTAAATATGTCTCAACAGTAAAATTCGCAGTCCGTTATGGCGGCAATAGTGATTGTGAGTCAAAGACCCTGGTGCCTGATGTGGCCTCGTGTGGCTGCAGTGTGTCCTCATTTTTTTGGATAGTGTTCTCGACGATCGCCCATTTCCTGCGTCCTCTTGCAGATCATGTTGCCTTGCCACCTCATTGCACCACAAACTGTCCAGACTGATGTCCCAATCCAGATCTGGGAGATCTCCCAAGAGCTCATCCATCATTGTGAGCCAAGCACACTGCTGAGCCCCGTCATGAGCTGTTTTGAGGAAATTCACGTGCATTGGATGGAGGATGTGTTTTGCCTCTTTGAATATGAGCTGAATCCAGTACTTCATCATGGCTTCTTGCATTATTTTATTCACAGCACTTTGTACGTGATAAAATATGGAATATTTTGTCGATCACATTCTGTGTGATTTAAGTTTTCCTTTTTTCAGCAGTCTATTTCTAATCATGAAATTGCAATATCCAACATATGCAGACTGAACATGACACATGGAGCAACAACAATTTATTATGTATTTTACAACACGGGCAATGTCACCTGCACAACTAAAAATTCCCATCAAATCCCCAATAACCCATCTACCACAAAGATTATGTGAACTCTAAACACGGCTGTATTGAGACTGAAAGGCTGAGCTGCTGTCCGAATCATGCCCTCCCTTCCCACAATGTCCTCACTTTGCTAGTAGAAGGCAAATTCTGGTACATACAAGAACATACAAACAAGCACACACGATTCTTTTCAGATTTTTGCAACACAAAGTGGTTCCCTTGACAAGACAACTAAAAAGGAATGTCTTTTGTGAAATAGATGCTTTTTTTTCTCACTTTTTTTTTTTAGTAAATCAGAAAATTTACATCTGGACCTCACCATGTGTGAGTCATTCCTTGGATACTGGTTGACCTGGATGATTGTTACTCTTCACCAACACCTTTTACCACTTCGTGCTTAATGATATATTGATTTAGGTTTAAAAGTTTGACACATTATATTCATTTCCATTTTTTTTTCTCTCTGAGAAAGAGGAAGACATCAGAGCAGTAGAGCAGTTGTCTATATGTTTTATTAAAAGGTTTTTATTAAAATAATTCAATATTTGTTGATAATCATGATTATAACTAATTATTGCTTATATTTATATATTATTACAGGTTTCTATTAGCTGCCCAGCCATCCCCCCGTTTCTGGTCTCTGCTGGCACAAATACAATTAAATATTTGATAAACAGTCATTCCCGTTCAAACAACCACATTATATGGACAGATGGTTAATATTTTAAATAAATTTTGTACATCGCTAAAAAAGAACACCGTGACTTGTTAAAACTCAGCTTTTGGATTTGGTCTTCCAGTCGTCCTCCTCTTTCTCATCCCCTTCTCTAACCACTCCGTCCTGATAGCAAGCGTTGAATCTTTATGTGTTCAATTTACGCCCGCTTTTGTTTCCCCCGCAAATATTTTGTCTCCATCTCACAGCAAATCTGCCAGGGAGAGCCAGGGAGAGACACAGCACAGGAACGCCTCTGTGGGCTGTTAGAGAGGCTCTGCATTCCTAGCTTTTGTCCTGTTGATTGCAGCTGCTTCCAAACGCCCCTTTTTTATATCTCACCTTGTTGTTTGGGGAGTAACAGTGAAGGCATCACACGCATTCCTTCCCCACGCTCCCTCCTCCCTCCCCTCTTTGACTGCCAGGATAGTTTTCTTGGGGGGG
>BJFM01004791.1:67230-86386 GCA_016586285.1 Arothron firmamentum | reverse complement strand
AGGAAACGTCTCCTTTCCCCTCACCAACAAGAGCGACAGTGAAGATGGCGAGGAGGACAAAGGTCATTGTTCTGGAAAAGGCAAAACAAGAAATAACTTTGGTCAATGAAACGTTTGAGTCAGTGATGCAGAAATTCGCTGCATTCTCTCACCTTTTTCTGAAAATTGATGCTAGCGTCTCGGATGCAATTCTGTTGCCTGCAAAGGTAATGTGCACCTGCTGTGAGAACCAGCAACCTTTTTATAGTTGGTGAGGTCGATCATAACCCACCGTTATAACACCTTTCTAGCGGACATTTCTTGTAGGGTTTCCTGTTTGCAGTTTTTTTGTTGTTGTTTTTTTTTAATGCTTTGCACAAGAACTTTCCCACAGGAATTCTAGATTTTCTGTACTTAAACCTCATAGCTGATCAATTTTTGAACTTTTTTTAAATGATTGTGCTTCTTCTTCATCTGTTGATTCTGCTGACACACTAACATGGATTGAAGACAATTCCGTTTGAACTTTAAATTCAACAAATTTCTTCGGATGGCTCCCGAAACACTCAAACCGTCTTCTGAAAAAGGAAGGACCAGACAAACTGTTGTCCCTTTGCTGGTAGAATGGGTATTTTGTTACTCAGCAGGCAGCAAGTATAAGAACAAACACGTACACCAGATGTCACCTGAGGTGCTGTGAGTGAAGGAGGAAGTGGCCATCGTGTCTCTGACGTGCAAATGGACATAAATACCACAAACACCACGAGTTCTGACTTGTGAAAGTTCTCTGGTATCGCTCGGCCTCACTCAAAGATGTTATAATGATGACTGTCTGTCAACATCTGACCCACAGGTCGGTGTCTTTAAAGCTGACTTTTAAAGGAAGACTTTAAAAACCTCACTTTCAAATATTGTTAACTTTCCTGAAACCTAAATTCCTCCCGTCTGTAACGTTTGTTGAAGAGCCGTTTGACGCCCGTGTTTGTGGATTTGAAGCCATCTCACCTTGAGTCTGTGACAGCTGCAGAACATTGGCAGCTGTTTCCATGTCTGAGTCGGTCTTTGCAGAGGTGCACCTCAAGGGCGTCGGTCTTGGTGTTGGTCGAACTTCATTATCATTAATTTTGCTTAAAATGATGTGTGGTGTAAGAATTGTTTCATACTGTCACTTTAAAAAGACATTTCATTTGCACCACAAGTTCTTCTAAAATATACCAATGACAAGTTCTTTATATTCATTTGTTGACAGCTAAAAAGAGTTAATATTTGCAGCTTTTTCTGTCAGAGTAAATCCAACGTCGAGTGTGTCTTCATCAGGTCATGAGGTCAACATCGGGCGCCACCTTCCTCACCATCCTCTTTACCGTCACGACTGAAGCAATGAAGAAGCATCTCAGCAAACACACGGCTGCTTTTTCAGATTTCGAAAGCAGAATTTTAATCATCAACTTTGTCGTGTCAGTGACAGTTTGCATGAGGCCATTTTCTGTCCGAGCCCCATCAGCCCTGAGCCAACAGAGGGGCTTGGGCCAATCGTCAGTTGGTCTTTGTCTTTTGTTGTGAGAAAAATCCCACAACTTCTACAATTCTGTGCAGTACTTCATAGGTGAGCAATCGACTGTGCATGTGGTGAGCAGACACGTGATGCTTGAGACTAACATATCTTAAATGTATTGGCATTACAGCAGTTTACTGGCGTCCACACACAGTCTTCTGTGACATGTTGAAACCTGCACCTGTTGGCGAATCACAGCATCGGCAACGTCGCCTCCATAAAAACCCCCACCTGCTTCATTCGCTTGGTTCCTTCCTCACGTTCACAATCATCAGCCTGATGTCAGTGAGGCCCCCCTGCTGAAGAGCTGCCTCGTACTAAAAGCAAAGACAAGAAACAGTGAAGTTCTGTGACACTGGACGATGTGAAAGTGAAGAAGAAGCGGCGGGACCTGCTGTAAAAGGTTTGCTCTGACACCTGGATCGGTCAGATGGCAGTCGGTCAGCAGCTTTGTCTTTAAAAAGATCTGACTCTTCACTAGAAACAACAACAGGTCAATGTTAGCGTCTTGGTGAAAAACATTTCAAGCTTCCATGAAAGGAAATAACCAGAACAGGTTTACCTGCTGACGTATGGCTGGCAATTGTGAGCGGTGCACTTTCCTCTTCTGTAGATCAAGAAAAACATGCCTGTCACCCGTGGAGAGGACAGCTTAGTGGAAAACCACTCTGCCACCCCATTCAATTCAATTCAATCTCAATTTCAATTTTAATGAAAGTGCAACTTCATGACATTGTTATCTCAAGACACTTTACACATTCCAATCAATAAATAAGTGTCTGTGAACGCATGGCGCATTCAAAATAGATCACTACAAGGATCATTAACCACTAAGCTGTCCACTAATGGGTAATATTATGCTAGACTGTAAATTATTTTATTCAAAAATGTACATTACCAGCTGTAATCCTGAGATCAGTTTCATTTGATGTATGAGGACAAGAATACATCTGCAGAATGTGAACTTACGCTGGCACACAAAGTCCAGTTCTTGGTTGCATCTGCTGTCGTACCAGCTCTCTCCATACATTGCTGCGCAGCCCTTCATGTTGTCATTCTTGGGTTCCTGTGGGGCCCATCGTCTGTAGGAGGCAGCGGTCCCATCCGACCATTTCCAGGCCTCTCTGTACAGGCCGATCCAGGCCTCATCGAGCTGCTGCTCCTGCAGTTTGTTTGCCAGGATCTGGTTATGGTCCGGGCTCAACACACTGGACAGATCTTTGTGCAGGTCCCTGCAGTAGTCGAGAGCCTCAGACCAGCTTTTCTCCAGGGAGACCAGGACATCTTTGTTACCTAAATGGAGACGATGTTTAAAACTCAAAAGGTTTATTCTTTTACTCCAGGTGACAACCAGAGGGCAACCAGGATGCATTCATGAATTGATGTCTGTTGTACGTGAGTAAATAAAAAAAAAAAGTCATGAAAGGGGGAAGGCAGGTTCTGAATGAGGGAGTAACAAGCAAAACATGGTTCCAGACTTCTTACCATCATGACAAAAGAAGGGCATGACAGATGTGCAGTCGTGGTCCCTCCAACAACTGCTTTTGGTGATGGAGGCGCAGTTCTCCAAGGAGTTGATGTTGTCTGGCTCATTTGTCTCCCACTGCTGGTCAAACTGGCTCCAAGGGGTCTGCAGGGACCATGTCCAGCTGCTGTTGTTCTCGTAGAGGCCGATCCAAACATGGATGTTCGGGTCCTTGGTCATGTTGTGGATTATGTTGTTCTCCAACTCATCAGATATGGAGGCCAGATTACCGTTGTTCCTCCGGCAGAAGTTCTGGGCAGCATCCCAGTTCATCTTCTGGTCAGTGATGAGAATGAACATTTTCGTCCAAAATTCTATGAATTGCAAAACAATACCCCATTTTTTTCCCCTCATCACCACATATGTCGTACATATATTTCAATTAAGGATCAGCGTTTAGCCTTGTTTTATCCAGCTCATGAACACAGCATTACCTTCTTGGATCTCCATGGAAACCATCAGTGTCAGGCAGACTGCAAACACAAAACAGGCACAGAAGTGTTGAATACCACTGAAAATGTGGTTTGCATTCATGTTTGATTGGAGCTGATGATACAGAGGTACACACCAAAGAGCAGCTTTCTGAGGAGTCCATCCATCATCTGTAGGGATCAATCTGATCTGTGAAGGTGAAGAAACAAACCCTTGGAGATATGAGCTCTTACCTCTCTTCTTCAGGCTCTCGTACCGACTGAAACGTGGAGGATGTTCTTACCCTGCTCGTGCATTTGGGTATTAAATGATTCGAGACTCGCACTTGCATCTTTCCTGGTTCAGACGCAGAAATAAGACACGACTTTTACATACAGCACGTAGGGAAGACCGACATCAGAGGCTAAAGAAAACAAATGCAAACACGAGTACACAAATTAAAATAATAATAAAATCTGCAATTTGACTATAGAGCGCCTGGAGCTGAGTCCTGTAACTCAGGGGAAAGTTACAAAGTGGAAATTCAAGGTCAAATGTCAGTTGGATCCAACTACAAAACTAGCTCCATATACTTTTTTTTAATCAATAAGATAATTTGTTATAAATACGCCAGGAGATGTGGCCTGGCCACAGCACCTCTATTCTGCAGTGGTTAGTGAGCACGACTGTGCTGTTGGTGCAGTGTTGTGGGTTTGAATCTTGTGAGGTACCTTTTGTACTTAACCATTGAAAATTGAAAGATAAATAAATATGCCAGATCACATACATATGTGAATCTATATACGACGCAAAAAAACGTGGAGCTCCATGTATCCAGCAGAATAGCTCATCGGTGAAGTCGGCAAACATTGTGCCCAAGATTAGGGTTCGAGTTGGCCTGTTCAGTCTGGTGTGATGCTGCGGCGCCAGGAAAGAAGGGATGATCCACAAGTTTTGACTTTTAGAGTGCGCGTGTGTGGGTGGTCAGTTGTGGTAGGCTGTAGGTGGTCGCAATCAGGGACTGCTGGAAGACATAAACCCAGCTGAACTCGGCCATAAAAAGTCCCATCTCCTCCAACCTCAGACAGGAACCGTCGGTGTGAGAGGAAGCTTGGAGTTGCTGATGGAAGGTTAGCATGGTGAGCTCGCTGGTGATTTTTATTCTTCAAAAAACATATTAATCAATTAAAAGATTGAGTAATTGGTTGGTTACTTAATTAATTGACTGATTATTTGATTATTTATTGAGTAATTAACCAATCAATGAATCAAGCTTTAGGTCACAACTTGCTTCCATTCTAATGTTCAGGCACATCTTTCTCTGCCATATTTGCTGCTTATGGCAAATTCAGGCGTCGCACCACTAAAGCAGACCTTACCTTGGAAATATACAGTATTAAAAATCTTCAGTTATTGTCAAAGTTCTAGTTAGTTTTAGACATATAGTTGTAGATCAGTTTGTGTTACATTAAATAGTTCTTACATTCACATTCAAATGGAGAAAAAAAAAATGAAGATAAAAACAGACGGAAAAGTGCACTGAAAAGGAATGAGACAAACTACACTAAATCATATGCAATGATGATCAATCCGTTTGTCAACATTTTGGGGTTTTTCTCCAGACTGTTCACGTTTCTGAGTCTGTGCTTTGTTGTTCCTCCTCGACAGGGAGTTTCAAGATGCAAAAACACAAGAATCCATCCAGGACCAGTTGGAAGTTCGTGAAAAAGAGAAACTTCTCATAAATCGTAAAACCGTCCTCGAGCGAGTTCCAGTATCTGAAGGGACCCTTCAGACGCTGGATGAAAAATTTGGGGAGGTAGACGAAAAAAAAGGTGACCATCGCGACTGACACCACGGCCGCCTTCCCGGGGACGCTGTTGTAGTAGCAGCTGCTAACCATGATGACCAAAGCCATTGCACAGTTAACAGCTGACTCTCCGTTCACTGCAACTTCACTATAATACATATAGAAAGGGAGAAACACTACAAGAAATAAAGCCACAGACATGGCAACCAACTGCAGCCTGGTTCCTGATTGTGAGTTGTGCATGAAAAGGATGCACACCAGTGCGCACAAGAGGTGTAAACCCTCCATGAAGCCTTTGGACAGGATCCATAAACCAAAGGCTCTTGTGCAGACGTAGCCGCACGATCCAATGCTGAGCTGAGCCGCGAGCAACATGGCGGCGATCACATTCACAAAGTCCGCCAGGAGCAGAGCTAAGAGGCACTCGTGGACCGCCTGGATCCCCCTGCGCTTGGCCAGCTTGCACGAGAAGAAAAAGACAAGGCTCTCTGCCAGAAACCTGAGTCTGGTGCGCTTGGCCAGGAACGCCCACACAAAGCTGAGAAGCCCCAGGAGGGAGTAGCTGAGGAGGAGCGCCACGTTCCAGGTCATGTCGCCAGCAACAGTTGCATTCAGGGAAGGGTTGGTGACATTTTCCATGACAGTGTTGCTTGATGACGGCCTGTTGGAGGAAAGAGAAAAGTCTTTTATGGGTCCGTCTAACAGATCGTCTGCAGTAGCTCAGCCTCTCCAGCCCTTTCACACCAGAGACGGCTCCGTCCTGGCTGCTGGGGCCGCTTTGTTGAACACTGAATGCTGACAGTTATTGGGTGAACCTGCAGGTCACGCAGAGGGTCACGCCGGTAGAAAAGACTTTACAGGAACAGATGAGAGGAGAATCTCAAGCAGGACTTAATCTGACTTTCAGAACGGTGAAAAAAGACACCAAACACAACAGATGATCTGGCGGGACCCACAAGCCAGATCAATGCACTTCCTCTTTGAGTTAAACAATCACACCAAAGACAACAGCCGAGAATCAAGAGAAAACTAAACCAGTAAAGATCAATCCTTACCCAGTTTAGCTGAAGTCTTGCGTCTGGCAGGTCACAGTCGAGGATCGCACCTTTGTCTCCATGTAGCATGTTTATGACTGTACTGCTTCTCGGAAAGGTTCCGCCCTAAGCTGCATATACTTGCTTGGCACTTTTTCCTTTTTTTTTTTTTTAATTGGATGTTGGACCTAAACCCTGATTAAAAATAAAGGTTAAAGATATTTTATGATCTCATGGAAGCTGTCGTGCAACCTAAAATAAGGTCAAGTAAGCTTGTTGTTCCTTTCAGGAAAAGTGGTTCACTGCCAGGACGGCCAAGATAATCACCATATAAACGGCTGTTACAAGACAATATTTAGCCTTTGGTTTTATTGGTTCTGAAATACATTTAAAGTAGCAGATAATGCAATCAATCTGACAAATAACAGGTGTAAACAAGTACAGCTTCTCTAGCTCACATTTAGCAGCAGAACTTTTATGGGATAGATCTGGCTGACGTGAAAGCTTTGAAATGCACAATTTCCTGGAATTATCAGAAAAGGCTGTGAGAACAGCTACGGATCCATGACTGGAGAGCGTACGTCCAGGAAGGCGTCTCTGGCGCACGCTAACGGCGGAGTTACAGTACAACATATCTTCTCTTTCCATCAAGGTGAGCTCACCTGCTTCCTCACCAGCTCAATGACCTTTTCTCCAGATGTGTTCCGAGTACACATATAGATTTCCTGGAAACAAGCAGAGTGAAAAATGTTTCCATTTATTATTCTTACATATTCAGAAAAGGTTGTTGAAATTTACAAATGATTCATAGTTGTTGGTTGGAACCACAACTTCATTTACCTGCGTAAACAGGCCCTGGTTTCCCTGGAACACATGCATCAACACAGTGAGCTTTTTCTGCATAATTAACTTCACTGCTTTGGACATAAAAACCAAAAAAAGGACTTAATTACCTGTAGATGTGTCATTTCCTCATTCTGTTCAGTCTAAACCAGGCACAATATTTTGAATAAATGTTGAGTTTGTTCCCCCGAACAAAAGTGGTTTCTCTCACTTTCACAAACACAATTTCACAACGGTATCAGAAATTGGTTCACTGCGATGTTATTTTTATGGGTTCAATGCAGGGTTTATCTTTACCTCTTTGACGCAAATTTAAAAACCGACCAGTCAAAATCATAATTTACTGCACTTGATCAATTTTGTGAAATGGTGGCAAAACCAGACGGAAACAAAACTACGGTTCCTTTTAATTTTATTACAAAAACAGGATTCTTCAGAATTAACAGTACAACAACGCATCTACTGAGAACGAACAAAAACAGGAGGGGGTGGCAAGTGCGAGACCAAGTGTGTGTGCATGTGTGTGCCTTTACAAACCCCGTTAAAAAAAATGGAGAATGTGTCTGCTCCCCCCAGTGAGAAAAAGGCTCCATGTCAGCATAATTGTATTAACAATGAAAAGAAACTGAGGGTGGTGTGAAGAGTTGGGTGATTCAAAGGTTAACCTGGAAGAGGAAGTGTGTTTCATGATCCTTTTGATAAGAAATTTCTTTTCAACAAAAGTTAACAATGCCGGTAATAAAAACCCATTTACACACACATGCGCACACACGCACGCACACACACACACACAAAACCCTGGAGAAGAACAGAGAACAGAAGAGGAGGAAGGAATGAAGAGAGGGAAGAATCTAATGAAGTGTGACTGTCCTGCTGGTTACCATTTTATCATGACACTTCACCGACCAACACCAAAATAAGGGGTTTCTACCTCTATGTACACATTGTGTGTGTTTGTGTGTGCATGTGTGTGTTTGTAAGAGAGAGGGAGAGCGAAGTGGATGAGTCAGGGGCTGGTTGGGGTTGAAGGTGGCCATTCAGGTTCGGACGGTCATTTAGGACCGTCGCTTCTTCTTGCTGGGTGGTGCTGATGATCGAACCTTCCTCTTCTTGGAGGTGGTCTCTTCGTCCTCGTAGTGGCTCTCTCTGTCCGCTAGAGGGCGACAGAGGCCAGTATTAACAGACAAGTTGACTGAAGCTGGAATAGAAGCATCTGCAGACAGGATCCTTACCTTTCCTGGCTTCCTCCTCCAGCTCATCCCAGTCTTTCCCGCTCTCCTCCTCACTTCCAATTGATGCGCTGTAATCTGTGAAACATTGGACCAACAGTAATGAATCAACCTGGGCTACCATCCACTCAATACAATCCTCGAAAATCTCACCAGAATCTTCCGTTTCCGAGTCGTAGTCCTCGTCGCTGTCTTCCTCCTCCTCTTCCTCTTCGTCTGCAGATGGGTTAAATGTCTCGTCTTCCATTTCCGACTCAGAATCTGACCCTGCCGCGCTTCCCTGAGATGTAAAATGTGAATTTTTACCAACAGAACCACTCTGAAAAGAACAGTGAAGGGAGCCTGAATGTACCTCGCTCTCCGGGTCCAAGAAAGACCAACCTCCCTGCTCGAAGAAGCCCTCGGGATCGTCGACGATGGTCTTCATGATCTTGGTCCAGTTCAGAGACTGGACTCCTTCTGTGTACTTGATGTCACACGAGCTGACGACAAAAAACATAAAAATCAGTTTTAATCCAAACACACGTTTTACTCGTTTTGCCGATTTCTTACTTGAGCCACTCCTTGATGGGGTCGAGCGAATTGACGGGGACGGCGTTGATCATCGTCACCTTCTTGCTGTAGTCCTTGTAAACAATGACCACGTCGAAGTTCTTCAGGTGGAACTGCACACGTTCAAAGTGGACCAACTCCACCTCGTCTAGAGTCACGACAAACGGCGGCTGGATGGAGACGGAAGAGGATTAATGACACTTACAGAGCCAACGACATCTGACGGACCTGATTTAGGGCCACTCACCCACTCAGTGACGTTGACGAGGGAGCTGGACGTGGGCTGTAGCAGGCAGGTGCTCCTGTAGGGTGCGCCCTGGAATCTACACACAAAGCCAAGGCAGTCAGCTTCTGCTTTGGTACAGGGTTTTTACCATTTTTCGGACAAGTTGCTCACCCCAGGTCTCTGAAGGGCACCTCGAACTCCAGCTCCTCTTTAGTCAGCGTCTCCACCTTCTCAATGAAGTTCTTGAAGGCCGACTTGAGCTTATGCCTCATCTCTCTCTCCATCTGCTCGGCGTACAGGTCGTCCCGGTCGTGCATGTGTTGGTGTTTGCCCAAGTCGGTGGTGATCTCGCCGACCTCGGTGTAAAACTGTACGTCTGTGTGGCGCCTCTTGCCGAACATGATGGCGTTCTGTGGTGAGAAAGAAGAAGAGTTTATATTTTTCTCTAACACAGATCTCCTTCAAACCCATGAATCTACCTTGAGGTGGAAGTGCAGTACGATGATCATCTCCCCGTCACACGGCTGGAAGATGGCGTGCTTGATGTTGTTATAGAGAATGTCCACTTTGTCGCCTCGGACTGACGTGAAGCGGAAACCTGGAGGAGGGATGTTGAATGATTAGGGGAACTGCTGATTTGTGCCAGTGTGGATTCTGATGTCTTCTCTCCCACCATTGGTATGTGCCTCCAGGGAGCCCTGCATCCTCTTCTGTGCGATGTTGGGTCTGATGTAAAGGTCTTTGAGCTTCGGGTTGCTGCGGTTTAGGTTGATGACCAGCGAGTCCTGCTTGACGATGCCCTCCTTCTCCTTCTCTTCCGCCTCTCTTGTCTTGTAGCGCTTCTGCACCTCTTTGATGATGCGGAAGGCATTCTGTAGGTTGGTCGAGGGGACCGATGTGTCGCCGGGAGTCTTCAGGTTGGACGCCCGATACGTGCTGGTCAGAGGAGCAAAAGGTTAAAAAAATGAACTGCTGCACAGGTGGAAGAAAACCTGACTTCTGGTTTCCTGATTGAAAACTCACATCTCTTTGACAAAAGTGGCGTCTGGGTTGGGGAAGATGTTTCCTTCCTGTCGGCCCAAATAGCTGCCGGGGACGTAGAAGTTGATCCTCAAGTAGGTGTAGTCTCCTTCTACAGACATACTGATGTTCTAATGGAGGAACAAGGAGAACATTCAGAAACGCCACGGAGCAGTGTGATGGTGTGGGGGGTTGCCGTGCCGTTACCTTGATGGTGGCGATGTGGAATGGTGTGGCGATCCCAAAGACGGGCATGATGACGGTCTCGTATTTTTTGTCGATGAAGATCTTCATGTCTCTGATGTCTTTTTCTCTGGGCATCTGAGAGACGTTCTTATAGGAAACGTTGGATTTTCTGGCCCTGCAGAGACAAACCGTTTAACCAGACGTTTTGTGGCCCCAGAGATGGCCGCACACGCCAAACACACACTCACTTCTGGATCTGCTGCTCTCCCTTCTGCTCCGTCAGACGCCGCTTGGCTTCTTCGTTCAAATGATTGGCCAGCTCCTTCTGGTGGGCTCGTCTCTTCTCCTCTGCTGTCATCTCGTTCTGCAGTTAACGACAGACTAGACTGAGTGACATCACGGAAACAAGGGAGGGCACGTTTTAAGCCAGAAAAGGAAGGTATGGGAAAAGCTAAAACATACATGCAGAATACAGATGTGTGACATGGACTTACATGGTAGAAGAAAATTAAAATGCACAAAAAGACTCATTCAAATGTAAAATGAGTTAACTTTCTCCCTTTTTAAAAAAGAAAATCAGCTGAAGCAGATCATTTGTTGTGTTTAAAAAAGACAATCAATACTTACCTTCCCAAGTAGCTGGTAGAGTACAAAAAACATTCACACGCTTAGTTATTAACACTCAGGTGGTGGCACATTAACAATGAGCACCAGTCCTCTCCAGCTACTGAGAAAAACTTACTTCCATATTTCTAGCGATAAAAATTTGACCCAAAAACAGCGACAGGTTTTAAACTGGAATCCATGCACAACCACACTCACTCTGGTTCTGTCTGCCAGCAGGGCTGCGCTGCGAGCTCCCTTCCCCAGCAGCTCCTCTGCGTCATCTCCATCCTCCTCGTCGTCATCCTCGTCATCGTTCTGACGAACACAAAAGGTTTAAACGAAGTTATTGCAATGTCTGCGGTGACAGACTCAGAAAGTATTATTTTTCTATGAACACTGTAGTGGATGTGTTGCAGTTGCATGAACACTTCATTGCCACACAGTGGCAGCAGCTGTCATCTTAAGTTAAGGAATTTTACATTAGGCTAAATATGAGAAGAACAATGATGGGAAAAGATTTTAAAAAAGGAGTTTGAAGAGTTTCGACTTTTCAGTGTGGATTTAGTGACTCACCTTTAAAAAGATTCCCACATTTTTTATCTTTTTCTTGACTGGTGTGAGTACAGCAGCAGGTTCTTCCTGTGATAGAAAAATTCCAACTTCAAAAATGAAGCCATCTGACTTCCTTCTGTGGTCTCTACAAGTTTGTGTTGTCTCTGGGTGACGAGATGTGTTCTTATACCTCGTTGATCAGCACCGTGTCGCCGATAAACAGTGCGTACTTCTTGTCCTCGTCCTTTCTGCCATCTTTATTGAGAAGGTCAGCGAACCCTAAGCTGATACTTAACACCATGCCTGAAGGACGGACAGACACACAAGTTGAGTTCAACATCTGCATTTACTACAGAAAGGAATCAAGCTAAAAGACAAAATCTCACCTTTTTTCAGCTTGTACTGGTTTTTTGCATTTAAAACCAGAGATCCTTCTCTGAACTCGATTCCCATGGCAAAGCTAAAAAGCAGAAATGCGGCATGTGAGTGCACAAATGCACACCTGAGCAGGTGAAGGCCTTAGTTTGATATGTTTACCCGAGATTCTTGGTCAACTTGGCCACGAGGTCTGCCTTCTCTTTCTTTACGTACTCCAAAGCAGCGTTATATGCGTCGCAAATTTTCACACCTGTGCGAGAGTGAAGGTTTCAAACCGGGCCATGTCTGACTTTTCCCACGCTGCTGCTGCGGCCCTGAACTGACCGTGTTTAAGCTGTTTGAGCAGCTCCTCCTCCACCTGCAGCAGGAAGTTGTAGTTGTCCTGCATCTCCTGGGTGGGGTCTACCATGAGGGTGCGCACCAGATTAGAGCAGTACGACTTGTAACGGATGCCCATGGCACAGGTAATGGCACCAAAGTGCATGTGGTTCTTATCGCTGGAAAAGAGAATTTTGATGAAAGTCTACATTTTCTGTGATGCTGAACAACTTGTCTGGACGTGCGGACACTATGTTGGGCTACCTGACTACGCTGAACTTGAGGCTGTAGTTGCCTCCGCTCTGGATGATAGGGGGGTAACACATCTCCACCGAAGACGGGTCCGCACCGCCCAGATACTTCTTTTCCTCGATAGCCTTCTCCACAGATTCAGCCAATTTGCTGTGACGAACTTTCTGTTTGATGGGAAAGAAGGTAAATTATGTACAGTACTAATATTCTGAGGCCTTTGAACACATCATTGGTTTGCAGCCACCATTCCTGCTCACCTCATCTGCATCAACGATCTCCATAACTCGCTCCTTGAAGAACTTGGAGTAGACCTCGCTGGTGATGGCCGCCGCCTTCTTCATTAGGCCAAGCTCTCCATCTTCCTTTACCGCCATCGTGTACGCGACCACAGCGCTGATGTCCACCTGTACGTAAGTGGCAAAGGAAAAATGGTGTAAATGACCAGACACCAACTGTTGGTGGTTGTGGTTTTGAGAGTTGGATTCTGTCAAACCTTTTCCAGGCCCTCAGAGTTGAGGGCGTCATTCCAGCTTTTCATGTACTCTCCTGGAAATTTGTCCTTGCTGAATACGCCCACAGTTTTTCCTTCTCTGCTGCCCTTGATCGCCTCGATCATTTTGTCAAAGTTGGCTTTGTTGCTTTCATTCTGAGACAAACCAACAGCAAAAGACATGATTTTAACTCCAATGCATCCAGCTGAACTACAGAATCAACATTTATCTCAACAAACGATACTTTATGAAGACAGGCAGTTTTCTTTAGAATTATATTCACAGAACTCAAAAAAAGAGGCATGAATGGCATGAAACTGTCTGTAAAACCTTCTAATGTGAGATTACCTTCTCTCTGGTCAGCAGGGTGATTGGTGGGACACCGTTGGCATTCTCGTTGCCTTTCGTTATGGCCACCTGTTTGAGAAAATCCACCTTCTTCTTGCTAGCGAGGAAGATGATTTTGTTGTCACAGAACACCATGATGGTGTCTGTCAGCTCGTAGCCAAACAGCCATGTCTGCAAGACAGCAATAATGAGGGGAATTGACCATTTCCTTCTATGCATTTTTCACAGATACAACCACTAAACACAGACGCTTCCCGCTGACACACTATAAATCTAGATTGAAGTGTGTACTGTGCTTACCTGAATGGCCGTTGATTTGGCATACACAATCTCCTCATCCACTCCCACCGACACCACAATGGCATCGATTTTGCCAAACTCATCTTCACCCTTCTGCAAGGCCATGACAAGGAGACATTATATACTGTAGCTGGAAACATTAAAACAGTACTTTGTGGAAGATCTTCAGCTTTCACATGAATGAATGAATGAATGAAACCTGGATCAAAAAGATAGGCAGCTATAAATGCCATGTCACCACTAAAAAACATTGCTTTAACTTTAAATATTCTGCAGGATTTGGAATACTGGAATATTTATATTTGCTGATACTTCAGCGTGAAGGCCGATTAGTTTATGAAAGGCAAAAGTGTGTCAGAAATACTAAGAGAAAGCTGGAAAGGCGATGCTGAAAGCAACTTCTAAAAATGTTGCGCAGAACTCTCTGAGTTCCCCAGAAAGTAGGTGAAGTAGTTTGGAACGATGGTAACTTCCAGCGCGTGGAGGAAGCCTACAAACTGATACGGTCGTTGTTTTGAAGCTAATTAGCTGGCTAAATTAGCATGTGGCGAACGTTACATTCTGACAGTGATGATACAGCCACAGTGGACGAAAACATACAGTTTTATAAAACATTAAGTGTGTCTCATTACTTTTGCGTGACTTATTGGCTCGGTTTTAGAGAAACTACTCCGCTGCGCGCTTAGCTACTCGGCTAGTAAGTTAGCTTTATGGGAAACTTACTAGCTAGCTAACGTGGTGAATGAGACGTAGCGCTAACGCGAGATAGCTAGCGTGTTCGTGATTTTAAAATTTTTTTTTAAAAAAAGACAGTAAAACACGTCTATTCGCAAATCCATGGGGTTAAGCGGTAAAGGCAGAGGCCTCCCCGTTGTTTGGTTATGAATGCAGGTGAAACAGTCAACACGCTCCGGTGTAAAACGCGGCTCAGTCAGCGGCTGGCATCTTTCAGCGGCTTAAATTCACTAAATTAAGTGTTGCCAGGGTGAACCACAGAGCTCTAACACACCCTCCGAATCCATCGAATTTACCTTCCAGTTGCTGTACAATCTCTTGATGCGGCGGTAGTACGCTTCCTTATCAAGGTTTACCGCCATGATGACTTGTGTGTTGCCAACTCCAGCTCCCGGATTCGCTTCTTAGCAGGCCGGAAGATGATGCTGGTAGTGATGGTGAACGTCAACCAACAATAACGTACTTTCTTTTCCCGATTGCTACGAGATGTTTCCGCAGCTACCGTCGCTTCCTTTTACCAGAAGCCCTTTTCCGCCAATGCATGAAAACAAATTACGTAATATCAGTAGGGCATTGCCTGAATAAATCACCGCAGATTAATAAAGGCAATGCTAAGTGATGCTAAACAAAAGCACGCATATGTACTTGTTTTAATAAAGTCCTGTCGCTGTCCTCTCCCTCCCCTCCAGTTTTCACATTTTAGCTTTTATAATAAACACAGAACGGCGTCATGTTTTCTAGAGTCGAATTAAAATTAAAAAAAAAACAGTCTGGTGGGGATGCTTACACTTTCAAGCGAATTTGCTGCGACGTTTTTTATGCCTACTTAGCGTCTACGAAGCGTATTTCCACACATTTGTAGGGTGATGTGCGCAACAGCGCCTCCTGTTTAGTGTTGATCACTCCGTTCCTTCCCGCCACGGGAGCACTTCCCGCCACCGTCGTCAAACGGACGCAAATCTCGCGATAGAAACTGAGGCTGCTGGACCTGCTGCGTTTGGGAATTTTTTCAACGTTTTAGTCTTTGTTTACATATGTGACAAAACCTATAACATAACATAAAATAAACATACTTTTTTTTTAAAAATTTTACCATTAATAACATTTTCAGGATATCTACATCTGGAGCCTGAACACATCTGGATGCTTTCAACATGTTAAAAATCAAAGGTTTTAAACTCATCGTCCCTTCTGGTTTTCATAGTGTTGTCAGAGCTGGTGTTTATTTTTTCCGCTCAAGTCACATGTAACCATTTAAAAAAAAAAACAAAAAAAAAACCTGAATATGCACCACAGAAGCATTTGGGTATTTTAGAAGAGGTGAGCAGAGAACACATGTAGCCATATTAGCACCTGATCACAAACGTTCATCAGTTAAACATTTGCATGACGAACAGCAATAAGACTTTTTTGTGCTTTGATCAGCTTTACCTCTTTTGCATGTTTCTTTTCTAAGATATCCACCAAGCCCTCAATGCCAAAGTACTAAAAGGACAATTCAACAACAAAAAAAAGAAAATCCATTATGTAACAGTAAAGAGAAGATCATATATAATCATATCAGATGAAGTGATCATTCCTGGGATGTCTTTCATCTATCCATCCATCATCCATCTTCTACTGCTCTTCCCTGAAGAGGGTAGACTTCTTTCCATTTTAAAACAATTAAAAACACCAAATGTCCATATAAACTTGCATGTGGGAGAGGGGGTGGGTTGGAAGTATTGTTTCTTCATCTGTACTTTAATACTTCTGCTTTGATAAGGAGTCACAGTTGGTGCTGCTGGAGAATTGTAATGGTGTGGATCCCTCTTGTCGCTCCTTCACCATCAAACGGACACAAAAAAAACATTCATTTGTTCATTTCATTGTACTGTCTGTCCTTTTCCCACCACGCAGTCTTTTCCCTATGTCACCGTGGTGGAGTTCTGCGCCCGGATGGCGCACCAAGCCATGAAGACGTCTCTGTGGAGAAAAGGACAGAAAAAAAAACAGATTTTAAATTAAATGAGACAAACAAGTAGGAAATTAAACCAAAGCAGTACGAGAAAAACACAGAAATTGAAACAGAAATTGAAAGTAAATAAAAATGACGGTGCTGGTTAGCAAACGGCTAACAGGAGCTGACAAAGTAAATGGATATGGATATGGCTCTGGCGTGGACGCACCTGCAGTGCGTAGCCACACACTCGTTGCTGCAGTACTCCATGTCCCAGTCTTTGCTCTCCACAGCCGGATTGGTGCAGCCGGCTCGTATGCAGATGTTTGGAGCGGCAGCTGAGGTTGCGCCTGTGGCGGGAGCGACGTTCACCTCAACCTCCATCTGACAGACAAAACAAACACAGAAATGCATCACGGCTGAACCTGGTTGCTCAAGAGACGGAGAGTTAGTGTGATGGTGGTGCTACGAACTCACGCCTTCCTCCGCCGCTTCCTCTCCCGTCACGTCCGCCAAATGGCCAACCTCCACCTTCACCTTCACGCTGGAGGAGGACGTGGATGTTTCCCCACCTGCTGTCACGATAATTGACGTGTTTGAGTCCGACTGCCGTGACAACGGGACGACTTTTATCTGCAGTGGAGGTGGAGCAGTGGCAGTGCCTCGGGGTTTGGCCTGCAGGGGCGGAGGTGCCTGGGCGTGCACCATCTGCTGCAGCCTGGGCGGAGGAGGAGTGCTGTGCATCTGCTGCAGCGGCGGCGGTTGGCGTGGCGAGGAAGCGGCCGCCGAGACACCAATGGCCTGCAGCCCCGTCTGCTTGGTGATGATTTTGGTGACAATGGGAGGGTTGGGAGACATGGCTACAGGCGGTGGTTGGGGTTTGATGGCGCCGGTGCGGGAGCGGGTGGTCACCTGAGGAAGGTCCAGTATGATGTTGGACGTACAAATGTTGGTGATGGTGTTTTCCTCAGGGTTGTACTGCTGTCTGGTGGCGCGAGGGGCAACAGCAGGGGAAGGGGCTGTGGTGACTACGGGAAGCGGTGCAGGAGGTGGTAGGGGAGGTGGCGGCGATGGGGACGTATCCATTACTTCAATAGGAGCCTGAACAGCGTCAAATATAAACAAAAATTTGTCATTGGGATGAAATTCATTGGACGCTGATATCATACTGTTCTAAAACTGGACGGAGCTTACCTGAGAGCTCTGCCCAGATCTGTACTCTGCCAGGGCCTTCAAATAGTCCTTCTTTGCCGCTTCATTCTTTCTTTTGTAAACCTGAATTGTATATATATAAAAAGGCTTAATTATTCATTCGATCATTTTTCCAAGTAAACACATCACCGCTTCTTTATTGCTCTCACCTGTTTTTGCTCCTCCCCCAGGCTGTCCCACATAGACGCCACTATCTTTGAAACTTCTCCGAACGTGGCGTTAGGGTTTTGTCCCTTGATGGCTGCTTGCGTGTCCCTGAAGAACAGAGCGTATGCCGACACGGGTTTCTGGGGCTCGTTGGGGTCTTTTTTCTTCTTCCCCTTTTTGCCTCCTCCTCCTCCTCCTCCTCCCCCTCCCTTCTTTCCAACTGCTGGGGAGATGCTGGAGGAGGGAGCAGAGAGCGACTCTGACAGGGAGGGGTCCAGTGAGATGACACCAGGAGAGACAGCCAGGGAGAGTGGAGATTCCACCAGGACACTCTAATGGAAGAAAAAAAAAAACCTGTTACTTTACATTTTGTGTCAAAAAGGTTTCAAGGCCAAAAAATTTGTCTTTCTGACCGACCCTTCTAAAGTCGTCCATGTCGTCATCCTGAAGCGAGCTGGTGGGCGACGCCGTGGTTGACAGTGGGTGTTCTGGCGACTGGGGGCGCTGCAGTATGTTCCCACCACCCAGTCCCAACCCCAGTTGAGCGCTGAGTTCGGAGTGATCAATGGTGGTCAGCTGGTTGGACCCGAGCAGGCCCTGGCTTACCTCACCCAGCGGGACGTCAATGGTCACCGGTGAAGAGCTGCTAAACTGGGAGCTAATTGGATGCCCGAGATCCTGAGGATGGAAGGAAAAGGCAGATATAAACAAGGATTTGTCAGAGAAGAGACCGATAGCGTGAAAGGTTCTGGATCTCTCACCATCCCCAGTGACGAGCCCAACAAAGTGCTTCCTGCTGATTGGTTGATGACTCCCAGACTCATGTGTTCCAGCCCTTGCGAGGAGGCATTGACATAAGTGGAAGCGAATGATGGATCGTCCCCTTCCACCACAGCGTTCCCAGGTACCACCACGCTGTCTGAGGGTCCGGTGTCCGACAGTTCGTCAAAATGGGACACCACATCGGATACGGTGAGGGCCGAGTCTGGGTCCAGAGAGATGGGGGGGATCTCGAACTCTTCATCGCCAAGGCTGGGGGTGTGAAACGTCTGGAAAAATGGAACAAAATATACAAATTTATTGCATCACCTGTGTAAAATAAAAAATAACTTGTCTTTGGAACCAACAACAAGAACATACTTGGCATCCTACTTTTTGCTAAAATAGGACTTTTCAGTGAATGTCTCATCAGAGACATGACACGTCTGCCCGTAACATCACAACAGCTGAAAGAAACATGTTGAAACACTATGTATTGTGAGCAAAACTAGATAAACTGTTGATGAAAACCTGTTGATTCTGAAGAAAAGATGGAAACAAATGATCAGTGAATTGATTTATCACACAGGGAGTTATCTTTGAAGTCAATACAATCAGCCGCCAACTCCAAAGATGAGTCACTGCTGAGAGCCTTTGATGATTCACAACCGGTCACCATAACAATGGCACAATTATGTGGAAAATTAAAGTTATCCAATCACTCATGCCTCATGAGAAGCAGCCCCCCC